>JAOTBA010000007.1:15129951-15150926 GCA_025629845.1 Erythroxylum squamatum
TCCGAAATGGACTCATTCTGTTCATGGGGTAAACTTCGGTTTCCTCATTCTGTTTCATGGAACCCTCGAGCCGTTTGATGTGCATTGCATAATTGAATTGTTCATTATGAAGCATATTAAGTGTTATATGTTATGAGATGTTTTGTGAGTTGAATTAAATGCGATGGATGTGTAAATTGCTTGAATATAGTGTGAATGCTAGAATTGTTGTATATATATATACATACGCTTGAATTTTGCGCTAATTACTGATGGCTATAAATGCATTAGCCACTGAGCTGTGTAGCTCAACCCATTGTTTTTCCCTCCTCAGGTGCGACTCAAGACGACAGTTGATCCTTGCAAGGCATCGAAAACTCCGCAATAGTTAGAAATCTTTGTACTAAGTTAGTAACTATTTTTAGGATAGCTTATTAAGCATATCAACATTGAGCATCCTAATGTATTTTGTTTTAAACTCTAGCATGTACGTATTTTGTTTTCAGCTTTGATATGTATGAAGCCATGTAAGTAAAGTTTGTTCGAACTCAGGGGATTTATAGTGGTATGGAGAATTAAGTCTCTTTTGTGTATGTGTATGCTAGCTTGATGTTAGATGTGAATGTATGATTGTTTGAATGTTGGATGTCGGATTGGTGATTTTGGGCCGCACGTCGCGACGAGGCTAGTGGTCGTCGTGACGAACTCCCATTTGTTCGCCGTGACGTACCGATTTGTTGTCGCGACGAGCGCCCCTTTTGACGACTTCGTCGCGGCGAGGATTAGCCTACATCGCGACGAACTCCTCTTTGCTGCCACGCTAGGATTCGTTTTTAATTGAAATCCTTTCTGCTTTTCCCTTTTACGACTGTCCCGACGGGTCACCCCGGGTTCAGCCTTGGGGGTCGGGACTTGGGCCTAAAGTTCTTCGGTATCAGGGACCGATTGTTGGGCTCCGGAAACGGGGTCCAGTATCATATCTACACCACTTATAAGTACACTAGAAACAAAAATCAAATGGTATTGTCACAAGGTTTTAATGGGGTTTAGGTAAGGTATGATTAAGATAATGAAAAGGGTGATAAAATTGAAGGAAATTTATAAGAAACATTTACAAGAAACTTATTCTTTCATAATATAGGTCCTTCATATTTTAAATCCATTGGTACCATAACTTTAAAACATTCTTTTCACAACAATACGAGCATTCATCATGTACCAACTATTAAAGAAATGTTAGACATTTATAAATTTTAAGTTTCAAATAATCAAGTAATGTAAATGGCCTTCAAGGTTTAAATTAATAAAAAGGCTTCAAAAAAGATAAAGTAAAGGCTATTAATGTGGTTATAATCAATGAAAAATTCTAAAGCTCAAAATGGTAACTCTTAAGGGATAAAATATGGTAGGGTAATATTCAAAAGATAGGCTAAACAAATGTTGAATCTAAATGCCTTCATAACTTCAGTGCTTCTAATTTAACAAATGTAGTCTTAATATGAATAAGAAAAGCAATTTGTAGAATTACCCAACTATGCATGATAATACACATGAAAGAATAAAAAAGCTTAAAAATTGGTGTATTTGCTCCTAGGCACAGAAGCTCACAAAATGGATCTTATGATTATAAATAATATAAAATTTTCATTCAATTAACTATTTCAGTGCCTACTAAAAATATGTCTTAAAAATAAGTTTATTCTAACTTTCATCTTTTTGCATACTAATTTAATTAAATAATCAATGATGATCTCAAGTATTTTGGACATATTTTAACTAATTCAAAATATCAGTTAATAAAATTTAATAACAAAGATTATAATACGCTTAAGAAATCCTTCTTCAAACTTAAAATTATACATTATCTCCAATGTACACAATATAAGCACAAATAAATAAAAAGTAAGAAATGGTTGGAATTTGGTACTTCCCTGAGTAAAAAGAATTTAAGAGTTCTGCTTTCGATGAGGGATCCATTTGATATGAGATACAATCATCTTTGGAAATTATAAATACAAATGGATAAAAAGATAAAACAAAATAAAAGTAACAAAAATATCTAAGAAACATGAAAATAAAAATGACATAAATGGAAATATCATTGCATTAACATTTAGTTAAGATGAAAATAACAAAGGGAAGAAAATAATAAAAATACATAAATAATAAGAAAAAGATAAGATAAGATAAAACTGAAACATCCCTCAATAATGTTGTGACTCTGGAATGTTCGTCAATGAAGGGTTCTCGGGTTGTACGTCCTCAAAATGGGGAGGAGCTGATGACGATGTAGTTGCTCCATATGGTGGTGATTGAAAAGTCATTCCCTGATGGCTCGCCATCTACATTAGTATATCCCCCATCCATCTAGTATAGGTCTCAAGCTATCCCATTTGCTCTATAATCTTCGCCTATTGTACTCAACTAGTACGTTGAGCACCTATAAGCAGTCCCATGTGTCTCCCTAGCTGAGTTATCTTCAACTAATCCTAGTGTGGTGTATGCACCATGGGTACTTCTGTATTATCCTCCTCCTATACGACCCCTCTTGTCTAATATGACGGTCAATGTGGCTCCTCCCTAGCTCCTCCTAATGTGACCAACTAGTTGGGAACTCCAATTAAGTGGTAGATGTCACCTGTAGGTCCCTGCTATCTGCTCACCTATGCATATGCTTTATCACCTCGAGATACAGCTTTCTTGGTACCCACTAGTCACATAGCTAGTGGTTTGTTGAAGACCCTCATCTTGTGTGCAAACTTCTTCACATAAGGTCCAACACAGATTGTCCTGACCTTTTTCTCCTCACTCTAATGTCGGAGTTAATGCGTGCCTCAAGTTTATTGCCATCCTCTCACTCATGCTCTGAAGGTATAACACATACAGATTTTTTATGACAACATGACTATCACCCCATCCGCTTAACGTATGACTCAATGGTCCATACAGATATCTAATCATTAGGTGTTGTAGAGATAAGGCCTTGGATATACTCAAGTTGTAATCATCTTGCTCGCTAATCATACTTTAAATTTACTGAGAGGACATCCCATATGAGAAGTCTATCCACAAGGCTAAATAAGCTTGTTTTCCTATAAACTCTTGGTCATATAACCCCATTATGACGAACAACTCCGAATAACTCATTCAAACCATCTCTCCTAGCATCCAAACTAAATAGTGTTCAATCAGTCCCAATCATGCCATCCTTTCTCCACAAAGAATGTGGAGAGCACCTCAAGTATTCCTAATAAGAGGGCTCCACAATCTCAAAAAATCGGGACCTTGCTTTAGCATCGATAAGGTCTCAAACCTGCTGGACAAACTGACCTGGCCAATGCCTCCCATTCAATGTTGCGACTTGTTACAAAATTCTTCGTTTTGAGCTATTGATATTGCTCCTCATGTGTCGCAACATTAAAAAATAGCACCAGAGGTTGCTTTGGTGACTTGACTATGCAAGCTTCCCTCGGGTCTGTAGATGACCCTTCACCTGATTTTTGCTTCCTTGGTATTTTATTTGCATGTTGTGGTCTCGTCATTATGCCTAAAACTTTACATAAGTATTAGAACATAACCGATAAAGTACGAAAAATAACTATTTCCCCACACTTACTTCTTATGCTTACCAAATTGTTAAACGTGAAAATGAACTAGAAAAAAGAAAATTAAACACATAGCAAAATCACAAACAAATATTCTAACGCAAATAAATAATTAAATAAATAAATAAAATTAACATTAAATAATTGGAAAATTAACTAATAATCTAATTTATCACAAAGCTAAAATTAAAAATATTGTAATTAATAAATAAAAATAATCAAATAATTAAATTAAAAATTAACCCTAAAATTGAAATTAACAAACCTAATCTAACAACTACCTAAAATTAACAAAATTAAGCATTACATTTGTGTAAAAATTGAAATTGACATAAAATGAAACAAGAAAACAATTTTAGTTGACTATAAAAACAACTAATTAACCTTAATTTCATGAAAATTATCACAATTTAACAATTAGTGAGCAAAATTGCATAAATTCTCAATTCCAAGTGAAATTTCATCTAATGCGCAGGCAATTCAGCAAATTGAATTCATAAATCATACAGGTAAGGATAAAATTCAACTATTAAACTAAAATTAACCACGAAGTCACGCAAAATTTCACAAAATCTCAAATCACTAACCTTAGCATTTTTAGGCGAAAAATCCTAAAAATTGCAAAATACCTAATTATTCTTGCATTAAAAGTGAAATCAATAAGAATACTTGCTTGGGTGCTACAAATTTGCAAGAAAAACACTAAAAATGGGTTGGAGAGGGTAAGTGGTGATAGCAAGAGAGTAGAGAGAGAAGAGAATATGAGAAAAATGAAACAGGTGGGGCAAATTTAAAATTGTTACGGACTTACACAGTAGACTACACAACCTTGTACCTAATCGTATAAGTCATAAACTTGTAACTCATCGAGGACTTACACGATCTATTATACGGGCATGTATCTAACCATATAAGTTCATATGAGTGCGTCTAAAGAGCATGTAGCGCTCTGCAAATGTGTGCAACATGAAAAATATTTGGACAAATTTAAATATTTTAAGTTATGAAACTTTAACACGCATGCACCTTTAGCTTTTACTTGACTCTTTATATCCTCCTTTTTCTTTTCTCCTTCATCTTAGAGCTCTTTTTCATATAAAAGGTTGATTTTCGTTACATGTTTTTTAGGATTTGTTTTAGTTGTACTAGGCAAACTCTTATGCGGTCTTTCAGATACTAATTTGGCAACTTGATCAATCTAAACCTCCAATTTACATATAGAAGCCTTCTCTCACTGATGTCTTGCACTAGAATCTTAAGCAATTATAAAGTAAGCTTCTTAGCTTGAGGTGTGCTTGTTGCTATTTCTCCAAAAGAAAGTGGGGTGCTTCCTCCATCTAGGATTATAAGTATTACTATATGGATTATTTTGGGGTCTAGGAGCATTCCCCATATAATCCATATGCTGGAGATGTACTACTTGAACGTTTTGACCTGAATGTTCTAGCCCACACACCTAATATTGCATAACTTAGCATTATGGATTCATCATGAATTTATCAAGTTTTTTGTTTAGCGCTTCCACCAGGTTTGCTGACTACACCACTACATCTAATTCATATACCCCTGTTGGCTTATTAATTATTGCTCATGAGGAGCGCCGCTGATAAATTTTCATTTCCATATCTTTAATAAGGTCGTGGGCTGCTTCTGGAGTCTTGTTATTTAAAGTACCCTAGTTGCTACATCGATTGATTGCCTTGTATTCCGATGTAGCCTATTATAAAAGATTTGGATCTGCATCCAAAGCGATAAACCATCATGTGGGCATTTTCTTAACATCTTCCTAAATCGCTCCCATGTATCATATAATGCTTCAAAATTAGTCTAGTAGTAGCAGAAGATATCATTCCTCAATTTTCAATCTTTGCTAGTGGGAAATGCTTCAACAAAATCTCCTTGCCATTTGATCTCATGTAGTAAGTGATGACCTTAGCATTGAGTTCAACAATTGCTTCGCCTTTTCCGTTAAAGAAAAGGGGAATAACCATAGTCTTATATCATCATCATTGGCTTTGTGGATCTTGAAAGTGTCACAAATCACCAAAAAAATTGAGATATGTGTATTCGGATCCTCATCTTGTAGTCCATCAAATTGGACAGAATGTTGTACCATCTATATAATACCCAGCTTGATCTCAAAGTTGTTGGCATTCATAGTCGGTTTGACAATGCTAGACTTCACTCCAATGAAGTTTGATCTAATATAATCGAACATCGTCTTTGGTTGGCATGCTATGGCTTGTGATTCCATAATATTAATTTGACTTCCCATGTCCTTTATTAAACGATCTAACTTAAACTCTCTAAGTTATATTCTGTAGACATTTCTAAGAGTTATTCTTTCAATTTCTAGATCTTCGTTCACTAAGCTCATTGGATCACCTTGGTTCATAAATTGAACAATGAATCAATATCAATAGGAACAAGAAAATTAAAAGAGTCAATAAAATAAAATAAAATAAAAACCAAAATAAGATAAACTAAAGTAGAAATGACTAGATTAATAAAAGCTAGGTTTTCTTAATATTACTAATGCCCGACAACAGTGCCAAAAACTTGATTGACTTATTCTTAAGCTTATAGAATTTTATCTATGTTAAACTACAAATGCACAAAATAGTTGTAGATAACACAGGCAAGTACGGGTCGATCCCATAAGGATTTTAAGTACTAGTATTTACCTTTTTCCTACTATCATATTTAATTAAAAATTAAACTAAACAAATTACACTAGGATTGAAACAATACTGAACTCAGAAAAAGGAAAATACTTGGAAAAGTTGAAATTAAATAAATAGTACCTAGGTTATGAATCCGTGTAAGAATTCTTAAATATTAGCCGTTTATTATGCAATTATATTATTGATTATTGGATTGGAAAAATTCCTATCTTAAGTTAATATCTTTTTCAAGACTATTGATAACTAATCCCTCAGTTGATTAACTAAAATCTCCTTTTAGTTAAAACGCATAGGATTGCATTATCATTTTGCAAATTTCACTATTAGGTTTAACCCTAATCCAAAGGACTTATATCAAACTATCTATAGGTCTGCATGCAACTCCTTCCACTTATGGTAGATTTATTCACACAAAAGGATTTCTCAATCTCAATAGTATGAAATCAAATCATGAATTAATATTCTAGATATATTAAAACAAGAATATAATGCGTAATTGAATCTTAATAAACCAATCGATACAGTTGCATTAAATAAAACATCAAATCATATTGCTATCACAACTTAAGTTTCATCACACCTAGGAACTAAACAAATTAGTTCCTACTCATAGAAACCAAAATCAAAGACAAATATACAGAAGAACAACTAGAAACAAAAAAAAATCATAATTATAAATCTCCCTTTTTCTTCTAATGAATCTTCTTCTAAGTTGGATTAAATGTTGTTATCTATCGAATTTTGTGACGTATTCCTCATGTTTTCCTCATCATATGATCAGAATTGTCATTCCTTAAGACTTAAAAACTTCTAAAACTTGCTTCCTCTGCTTTTGCCTCTGATAACATCCTTTTATAGTAAAAACTAGGCTTTCTAGGATATATACAGTCAACATAAATGGTCAAGTAGGTGACTTTGTATCTCCAAAAATACTTGAATTCATAATTTTACATAGGCACAGAGACTTACACGGGCAGTATACACAGCCATGTATATCAACATACACAGGCATATAACTTCACATGACCAAAAACAATATTCTTCAAATTTCCACATGTCTATAGAGATTACACAATCACTATACATGGTTGTGTAGGTCTTAATTGCTTTAGATATTCGTTCCATGCCATAATTTCATCCAAATTCTTCTCCCATTGGTTCATAAAGGCAATTATCACCTATAAACACACTTGAAGTGAATTAAGTACCAAAAATACTATAAAACTATCAAATAACAAGCAAAACACAAATATAGTTATATAACTATAGTCAAATAAGCATTTATCAAATATCCAATGGGATATGCCTATGAATGTTGTTTGCTAATGACATTATTTTAATGGATGAAACAAGAAAGGGTATCAATGTCAAGTTAGAACTTTGGAGGGATGCGTTAGAGTCAAAGGGTTTTAAATTGAGCATGACTAAAACGAAGTATTTAGAGTGTAACTTTTTAGGCCATAAGATGGCATTAGATATGGTGATAAAGATTGGTTAAAAGTTATAACACAAAAAGATTGTTTTAAGTACCTTGGATCCATCATCCAAAGCAATAGCGAGATAGATGAATACATAGTTACCATATCAAATCAGGTGGTTTAAATGGAGGGGTGCATAAGGAGTTTTACGTAATAAGAAGATACCACTCAAACTAAAAGGTAAAATATATTGTTTAGCTATTAAACGGACTCTGCTCTATGGGATAGAATGTTGGCCCCTCAAATAAGTTCGTAGTCACAAGTTTATGGTAGCGGAGATGAGGATGCTTTGTTAGATGTGTAACCTTACATGAAGAGATAAGGTCAGGAATGGAGTAGTAAGAGATAAATTGAGGATATCTAACATTGATATTAAATTAAGAGAGACAAGATTTAGGTGATTTGGGCATGTTAATAGAAGACATTCTGATGCTCTAGAGAAAATGAGAGAAGATTGTACTTAGATATTATATAAAAAAAAAATGAAGACCTAAGAAAACTAGGGTGAGGTGATCAAGAAGGATATGGCTCTGTTAGAGCTTATCAAGGACTTGACCATCAATAGGAAACTTTGACGAACTAGGAAACGAGTAAAAGATCCTACATAAAAAGGTCTTTCTCTTTTTCCGTAGGCTTTTTGAAACTTTTCTTATATTCTTGTATCTTGTATTTAGCTTAAACACTTTTATATGTAGTACTTTCCTGTTAGTACTTTTTATCTTTATTTTATTATTTTATTATTTTATTATTGTTTGTATAACTTATTGTATTTTTTATTATTTGTATTTATTATTTATCATTTTATTTATTTATTTTGATTTTGAATATTCTTATTTTATTATATCAATTTTAATATAATTATTAGTTTATATTTTTGGCTTTTTTTTATAAACAGTTCTTAATTTTTTTCTTGTGGGTCTATTGGAAATAGCCTCTATATTAGTCAGGGGTAAGGTAGCGTACTATTGGACCCTCCCATACCTTGCGTCTTAGCGAGATTTCTATTAGGATGTTATTATTATTATTGTTGTAAACATTGAATCGAAAATAATCTTGTAGTTTATAGGGTTCATATCCATAGAATTCCTCTATTAGCATTTTTCCACAAATGAAGAAATGACTTTCTAACTAGATAAAATAAGATGGGCAAGGAAGAAGAAAGACTGCTACTATTTTTACACCATCAACTCCTAATCGTATACAACTCGGTTCGGAGAACAAATCACTAGACTATGATTAAATATTAGTTAACTTCAAATCCCTCTTTGACTTTACTCCAAGACTTCAATATCTCTAACCTCTTTATCAAAAATAAAGCCTAATGATATCATCCTTAGTCTTAACCTTAACCAAGTCATTAATGATGATTTTCTCAGAGTTATAGTCTCCTATAATAAGATGCCACTTAATCATACCAAGGAACAATTTAACATATGTGCATTTTTCTTCAAAAATGTTGGAACTATTAAAGTAGATGGCTAAATGCATTTTTTCTTCTTGCGATGTCATTTTCTACAGTTTCCTATTAAATGATGCCCTTCTTACTAGTGGTGAAGAGGGCGACGATTGACAACCCTTGAAATGCTGGTGTTGAAATGCTGGTGATGGGTGTATTTTGTTTTAAAAGGTGGCTAAGTTTTTCTAAGTGTTGAAAAAAATGCACAAAACACATTTTTGGCTTAAAAACTTATATAAAAAAGGATTAATTATGTTTAATTAATTTTTATTAAGAATAAAAAATAAAAATAAAATTATTTTAACTTAAACCTGACACATGAACTAGTATGTCACGTAGATGCCATGTGGCACAACGAGACCCATATATAAACTAAAGTTTTTAAATTCATACTATATTAGCCTTATTGTGGCACATAACATATAGAGACTTAACTTCATCCAAATTTTCTTTACTCATGGTTTAATTTGAATATTTTGTAAATGTTATGATTCATTCTGGATGTTTCAAAATATAAGCTTCAACTTATATTTTGGTAAAAGTTACTAGGGTTAAATTTACACTTTTTGCCTTTATTTTAAAATCAAAAGATTTTCTTTAAAGTTCAAAACAAATATGCTCTTAATTATGAAATGATTTATACATTATTCCCTATATGTAAATGATCATGCTATGATTGAGCCCTTAATTTATTAAAATAACCAAGATAAGGTTATAAAAACGATTATAATGATTTGCTTAACTATTAATATATTTGATTCCTCCTTATTCTTATTTCTTCACTATCCCTTGAAATCCTCTTTACTTGCATATGTTCTCTACTTTGCTTATTTTCTTAATCCTTTGATTTCTTAATTTATTACTTTTTCCCTTTATTGAACTTCATCTTTCACATATTGACTAATTTCACCATAATAAAGCTACTATTATTACCAAAAAAAATTCATTAATAGTAATGTATTTCATAATTATCAAAATAATAGGTTAGGATCTCATTTGGTTTAGTATTTCATTTTTATAAGTGAAAAGGGAAAATAGGTTGGGATCATAGTAATGAAGATTTCGATTTCACCATCCTTTAAAGGTGGTTTATTAACTAAAAATAATGCAAAAAGATTCATGACAACTTTGAAGGAGAGATTCACTGGCTGTGAAAAGGCTTAGGAAGGTCAAATTTCGCACATATTGACTTCACTAAGATATGATGGAGGATATAAGGTTAGTGCCTATATTATGAAGATGCAAGATATATCCAATAGGTCTAGTGGGCCATAGGTCTCGATATTAGATTCTTTTTGAACCTATCAAGTACTTGATTTTTTAACATTTGACTTTAGCTCCTCAAAGATAATATATAATGCCAGAAAGGAGGTGTGAATGGTGAATAAGTCAATCATAACCATGTGTTTAAGAAGAGGAAAAGATAAAGCATAAGAAGGGTGATATTATAAATTTGGCTTTTGAATCCTTTAAATCCAAAGGGAATTATGGGTATCAAAATAAGTAGTAGAAAAGAAAAGAATAAGAGTGTAAATAAGGATATTGTTTACCTTAGAAAAGTAAATATACAATAATAAACAAAGAATGCACTAAAGATACAACAAACTACCAACCTTTATTAATTGTCATAATGCTTACAAAGGTACAATTCTCCAATTAGATTAGATGTAGTAGCGTTGAATAAAGTAGTAAGGTGTCAACTATAAAATGTAGATTAATTTTAGCTTCTAGAAGATGATGTTAGATAAACTTGAATTTTCAATATTAAAAAAGGTCTCATTGTCCTTTAATTCTATAGTCATTGGTAAATGTTCGTTGAATGATAATCTTTATTATTTGGATTTGAAGGATCCTAGTAAATTAGTTATAAATGTTGAAAAATAGGAATTAAAAGGAGTTTAACCAAGGAAATTACATTCACTTTGTATCATAAGATGCTCGGTCATATTTCAAAGGAAATAGATAAGAGATTAATCAAGGATGAATCCTACATAATTTGGTTTATGATGATGTCAGTAGTACATATGTAGATTTTATTAGAGGTAAACTCATTAAAAGTAAGAAGAAAAGGTGTCATTAGGAGTAGTGAAGTTTTAAAGATAATTGGTATAGGCATTAGTAGATCTTTGAACTCCACAATGACGGAAAAAGTTATTTGACTTTTATTAACGATTGATCTCAATATAGTTACCTGTACCTCATTATTAAATAAGCGGCCTTGTAAAAGTTCAAAATATTTAAGATAAAGGTTAAGAAGCAACTCAATAAACCTATTAAGATTATCAGGTCAAACTGTGGTATAGAGAACATGGTAGAGATGAAGATTTGATTTATGAGAAGGGACATTTTGCTTGGTTTCTAGAGGGTTGTGACATAATTGCATAGTACGACATGTTAGGTACACTTGAGCATAAAGAAGTAACAGACATAATTGCACACTAGGGGGCATGATGGTAAGATCAAAGTTTCTTGAGTATATGTAGGGGCGAGGCACAAAAGAAAACACTTTATATCCTAAACCATGTTCCTAGAAAGTTAGTCTTTAAAACTCTTTTTAAACTACAAACATGTAAGAAGCCTAGTTTGAACTATTTGAGAATTTATTGTCATCCAATTAAGATCAAGATTCATAGTACACTAGAGAAGAAGTTGAATCCTAGGATGACTCCTAAGATATTCACAGGTTATTTTGAAGGTTTGAAAAGTTTCATATTACTATAATTGTAGAGGTGTTAATTGTAAAGTTTTTTAAAAATGATCTAGTAGATATACCATTGAGAGTTGAAGCAATTAAGGAGCACGGGCTAGTAACATTACGTGCTCCTATATTTCACGCGTTATTAAGGTACTTTGTAGATACGTGGTAGTGAGTTGGATGCAACTTGACCTTTTGATGTTCAAGATAGCATAAATACTATTGAACAAGTTGTAGTGGATACCAACTTAATCCCATAGCATTGTTGAGATGTTCACAAAGATATAAGGGGCTTAAAACGGTTTTGATGTTTATATAGGTGAGATAAACAATATTTTAGTAGAAATTATATATCCTCTAATTACATATAATAAAGTAATGAGGAGTGATTATATAAATAGACGACAACTATTGATGAGGAGACATAGTATATAAGTGATAATGGTGTTTGAGAGTTATTTAATATTCCATAAACTTAAAATCATTAGTTACAAGTGGGTGTTTAAGAATAAAAGAGAAATTAAATGTAGGGTTAAAAGATTTAAAGTAAGGTTTGTGAATAAAAGGTACACTCAAAAAGAAGGAATGAAGTACATTGAGATTTTCTCACCAGTTTCAACCAAGGACTTATGTAGAATCATTATGACTTTAAACATATTTTGATCTTAAGCTTCACCAGATAAATGTCGATATAAAATTTTTAAATAATGATCTAGTTGAGGAAGTATATATGCAACAATTCAAAGGTTTAAAGGTAAAGCAGAATGAGCAACAACTTTGAAGATTGAGAAAGTCGATCTATATATTAAAGAAGGCATAATGATAATAATCCTTAAAATTCCATGACATAGTCACAGATTTAGATTTCAATGAGAACAAACTTAACTATGCGAAGAAAATATTTTGAAGAACTTTGAAATGAAAGATCTTAAGAGACATAGTTTGTTCTTTAAGTGGAGATCTATAGAAACATATCCAAGAAGGTTTTTGGCCTAAGAAGGCTTATGCCGACTGAGTGCTAAATAAGTTCAAAGTGTAGGAATACAAACCTAGTATATTACCTATAATCAAAGGTGAAATTGAGCAACAAGTATTGTCTTTGAAATGAGGGGGTGAAAGCATGAATAAGTTACATCTCTTACAATAGTACAATTAGATGTTTGATTTACTTAGAGGTTTGTACTAAGCTTGACATTGCCTTTATAGTTAATCTTCTTGTCAAGTATTTGACAAATCCTAGTTATGAGCATAGGGTTATAGAGAAGAAAGTATTGTGCTATGCATGCAAGATCAAATATTATATGCTAATTTATATGTATAGACGATCTAAAGATTATTAGATATGTTGATGCTGTCCTTGGTGTGTGTTTCGACAAAAAGAAGTTTACTATTATATTAGATAGGGGAGTCGTGTCATATAAGAGCTCAAAGTAGTCTATTGTGAGGACTTCAACCATAAATATTGAGGGTTATAATTTTTTTTAAATAAGAGCTCATGCCAAGTGGTTGAAGAACTTCATTAGAGGGCTTAGAATTATTAATTTAGTTTCTAGACATATCAAGATTCACTACGGTAACTCACACAGTGCCAAGTATGTTGAGCTTAAGTAATTTAACATTTGATGATGAGTTGATGATGGCGATGTATTTTATGAGTATATTGTCATAACAGGCATGGAAGCTGACCCCCTAATTCAAGGGCCTAAGCTTATAAATTTTCATAGACATTTAGGCAATATGTGATTTATGTTGTCTTATGATATTTTGATGTAGGAGTTTGTGATTGTAACATCACATTTTGTTACAGTATTTGATATTAATTAGGTTATGGTTTTTGCAATTATTTATTATACTATTTTTTTTTCTATTTTGTAGTTATTCTCAAAGGTGATTCTCTATCTTGTCTTCTAATCCAAATATCTTTAATACTCTTATACTATTCATTTCTCAATTCAATTAAGTGTATAGAGTGCTGTTGAATTCCTTAAATGGTTCCGTTGAATATATGCAATTTGTTATATTAAACTATAGTATAAGTCTGATGATCAGTAGTTTCAAATTTAAAAGGACAAACAGGATGCTAAATCAGTTGTGTATAATCAATAGATTTGGCACGCTACTTCTCAAAAGAGAATGTATACTTGCATTATAACCGTAAAATTATATTATATACCTATAAATTTAATATTGTATGAGGTAACAAATATGCAATGTGCCAAGAAAAATTTTAAGTCCAATTCCTATACACCATTATCAACAATCTGTTTTGTCTAGAACAGCCAGTGCTTCTTCTTTGGTTTCGATGGGATTGGCACATCTAAAGAGAAAACAAGCAACAGTTCAGGGATCAAAAGTTTATTATCCAATCAGTGGATCAATAAAATGTGCAATAAACCTTCCTGATATACCAACTTGTTTTACGAGAAACGCACCTCGGATTTCATATAATGAGTTGTAGTGAACCTCAGACCAGAAACTTAACCACAATTCTGCATCATTTAGCAGGCAGAAAAAGAAATCTGTAAGCGTTCTTGTCCTCGATGAATGCTTGAATACACGTAACTAACACCTTTTCTAACTTATACGACTATTACACTTCTTTGTATCTCGCCGCAAGTTAACAACTGTATTCACTGATGTGCAGAAAGCAGAAACTAAGCATCCTATTCCATGACAGTTGAGGGATATAACCAAAAATGATGGAACTACCAAGCCAATTTTTAGACAGATGTGTCCAAATATGAAACACTTGGTAGGTGGTATCGTAGGTTTTATTATACTGGCTTGCATATCTGATACTGAAGTATAATATTAATATAAAGTTAGAAAAATCCTCACCACACTTTGGTGGCTGGTATAGGGGCGTGATTTCAATAAAGCAAGTATCTCTGAATGATGTCAGAAGGCATATCTTCGCTGCAAACTGCATACAAAGAAGCAAAAATGAATTGATCATTGACACACTACAATAGCACCATGATTTTAAGTGAAGATGGCAATTATAATCAAAGTATTTCATAAAAAATCCCAGAAGTGTATGATTTTTGCATGAAAATGCAAGTCTAATCGAAGTATTTCAATTGGAATAAAAAAATCCCAGAAGCATATTGTTATGGTTCTTAGTCAAGGACATGTCCACAAAAATATCTAACAGTTTCTGTTATCTCAAATTCATATTGCAGTCATATCTGCCTTCAGCCATTCCCTAATTGCAGGATATATCAATTCTCGTGCTTCATCTATTAAGTAATTGAAGATTTCCCTTACTTTCCCATAATATCTGCTTGTATTATGTTTTGTTGTTTCTAATCCAATAAAGTTTCTACAGCCATGGTATCACAGTTGCAGTACGAGGCTGCAACCGCGCTATGGAACAATGATGGACTAAGACCACTAGTTTCCAAATTCTTCTCAATGCTGCGAGGCTACAACAGATGTTAATGACTTGGTTGTTATACTTTCTCCAGTTTGTCCCTAAGCAATATAAGTGTGTACGCGCCACACAAGTTAAGATGGCCTCCAACAATTTTAATAAATAATCAAGACATGTATAAATTCAGGCCAATGGAGAAAAACACAACACACCCGAGTTTAAAGGCCAATAAACTTGGAGCATCATTCAAGAACTTAAATAATTTCTTCACCTTTGTCCACCAATTTTCAAGTATAGTTTTCTAATGGCACTACAAATTTGGTTATAAATTTCAGAAATAAAATGAGATAATATCGCATGCTCTAACTGCATATTATCTCTACTGCTATCTTAATCGTGTCTCAGCCAGTAACCATTGGATGATTGTTCACTTTGATGAATAGTAACAACATAGTACTTGCCATAAGCAAGAAAGTCCGCATCATAAAGGGATAGTACAAAGATTATCAGTCCAATTATGTTTTGAAGATTAAAAATGTAGTTGAAAGAGATATGTTGTCCACTTGTCACTTTTACAACAGATGTCTACATTCATGAATACAACAGATGTCTACATTCATGAATACCTGTGTCCATATTCCTAATTCGACATTCATTCTATCCATAGCTTAAACAAAAGATTCAATTAGTGGGCCAGATTAGTGGTTAAATTAAATAGATCACAAATAAGGTGTATTATGTTCAAAGAGATATCGGACCTTATCAGCTGCTGCTTGCAAGGTAAGATGGTCTCCCCATTCACCAGATCTGCATTATACAATTATTTACAGAAAAAGTAAAGTAAAATCAGTATAACAAAATTTAACTACATCAGCCAACAAAAATACATCTTTTTCACACAACGAAAAGTGCACTAGAACAATTATCAAAAGGTTCCTTAATAAAACAACATACTTTGCCATTTTCTTGTAATAGTGCTTATACTTCATCGGGACATAACCTTCATACAATGAGCGGTGATCTTTCAGCTGGAACAGGATAAGCTTAAACATTATAAGAAAATATTATTAATTCAGTTTTATTTGCTTAAACATCAAGCCATATCTTTGATCATCAAAAACCATGATTGTAACAGACGTGAAATCTCCTCATTAAATATAGTAACAGTATAACTATTTAGATAAATTGTTAGTAGACCAGGATCAGAATAGTAAGGAGACAAAAGTGACCATTGGCCTTTGATGAAGAATATGAAATTGAACTAACAGATATAAAAACAGGCGTGCAAATTAGAGAGATGGATTAAAGGAACCTGTGTGGCTGTAAGCAAAGATGATAGATCAGCATGAGGAAACCATGCAATCAGTATAAATTGGAGGTCAAAGAAGATTAACTGCATATGGAGATTTCACTATAATTCTTTTCCCTCTAAAAACTGCAGATTCTAGAGATTAGTGTTTCATTAGCATCAGAGAAATGATTGACATGTTTTATGGTTAATTTGCAAGCTATTACATACTGTGGAAATAAGTCAGATGCCAATTGTTGTAGAAACAATCAGTTTGTCATCATGGTAGCAAAAATTGATTTTACTGTTGGAAAAGATTAGGGCAATGCATCTACTTGTTTCCCAATTTAGCTATAATCTCATTCTATATCATAAATCTTAATGCTACTTATTCTAGGATCCTAATGCATGAAACATGATTTCATCATTGATGTATTTCTAAGATAAGGAGGCAACAGGGTAATTTGTTGACGCTTAGAAACAAAATGCAATGCTTATTCATTATCCAATCCAAAATTCTGCAACTGGAGTAATGATTTTTCCTCTCTAAAACTTTTAACATACAGACAATCTTCTTTAATTTATTCTAGACAAGATCTGAAACGAGGACCTTGAATTCATTTTCATTAATTAAAAATACATAATTCTTTTCTCACTTTAAAGAATCTCCACCTGTTTTACAATTTCTTTCCGAATATGCTTGTGATACTCAGGCGACTTATACATCTGGTCTGAAAGCGCACGGAACTGCATAATAGAAAGGAAAATAACCAAGGAAAATAAAAGCTAATTAGGTTGCTTTCCTGAAATGCATATAATAGATTGATGGAGAAGTCATGAATTCAATATTGGACTTGCCTGACAGTTTCCGTCACCTGAAACCTTTACTTCGCATAGACCATACACGTTTAACCTGAAAAGGATTCAAGTGACAACCTTGACTACATAAAATGTATAGAAAATGATTTCAGAGAAAAAAAAAAAAGAAGCCCTGAAATTGTATTAAAGAATTGCAAAAACAGATCAGTTCTACAACTCTTTGCATTAATAATTTGTACTCAAGTCAGGGACACCCACATTTCTTTCAATTAATACTATGAGATAAAGCTTCAGAGATCTTTCCTCAAATTCTTTAGGCTTTAATCCAACAGAGAGAGCTTAAGCATGTATATGACAGACTCAAACGAAGCAGACCAGTTGTAGTTGGCATGTCAAAATTATCAATTCCTCTTCTTGGCTTATATCAATCAACTAGTTTAAAGTAAGTGCTAGAGCTTTATGGTCAGCCTCAACATATGTGTAAAGGTCATCTCAAAGAATGAGCACAGTCAAGTTTCCAAAAAGCAACCATGACCATCCAAGAATAAACCTACTGTAATTTGACTTTACTTTTTCTCCACAGGATATATATTTCCACCCCGCACACACAACAGATAGAGAACAATTCATACTGATTGTATATTGCAACACCAAAAAAAAAAAAAAATCCAAGAAAAGAAAATTAAAATTCATGACCTAAAATTCTACCTCTGGAGAAGCCTTTGATGATCCAAACTAGCATTATTTACGTTGGGAATGTAGGAATTTATGCGGGGGACATGCTGAATGGTGAAGATAACAAAAGAGGGTGAGAATCATAGAATAAACAGGTCACGCATATCATAAAGATCACAATCCGTACATAAAAGACATACAAAGATGAAATCTTGTAAAGCACCAAGCTTCGAAACATAAACTTCAAGCATAGGACAGAAAACACTATTAAAGGAAAGAATGAAAAGTGACAGGAACAGGAGCGAGATTGGAGAGGCGTCTTGCAACAGCACCATCCAATTTTGCATACTCTTCTGAAAGTACAATAGCAATCATTCGATCGTCCTCAACATCTTGGTGGCTGCTATGGGAGGTTGAACTTGAACATTCTCCCACACTCTGTCTTTCATTCATCTTCTTCTTCTTACTTAAGATTCTTTCAATTATCAATCATTCCAATGCACTGGGAAAACACAGTAAAAGGAAATAGAGACACGAAATTTCATAAAGGATACAGCAAGAAGTAGTCCAAACAAACAGCATAAATCTTACGACCCATCAATTCAAAAGGATGAATTTGATATAAGAAGGCAATGTCGATCATTTGAAAGTAAACAGAGGAACCAACCAACCAGAATAGAATTTCAGATTGAAGAACGTTTATGGATAATATAAAAGTGAAAAGAAATTCAGATACCGAAAGGAATTAAAGTTACCTGTGAAGGATGGACGAGAAACGAGTATATAAAATGGTATTAAATCTGGGAAAAGAGGAGGAGATGACTTTATTTGGCTTGAACGAAAGATACTAATGGGATAGATACAATACAGAGAGATGAACGGGGAAGGAAGATAGGATAGGTTGGTTGATGGATGACGTCATTATTTCTATGCATCTAAGATTGGACTTCCATTTCAATTAATGGAAAGAAGAATTTGTCTCATGGGCGTGCGCGCCTGTCATCGTTTTCACACGTATCCGTAGACAGGACACGATAGATACATACACTAAATATAAATATTGAACAAGTCTTAGGAAAGTCAAAAGACAGACAGGCAAGCTGCCCCTATTTTGTTTATTTCAACGGATGCAATCGAAATAATCAAATCCATTTTGTGGTTGCTCGGATGTTACCTTCAGTTTGGTTTCTCACGTCCAGCAGACTCGTCCTGCCTTCGTTGCATTGTCTTCAGGTAGGTAGGTACTCAGGTCTATTGATTCTCACCGTCTTTCTGGAAAATAGGAGGCAGATCTACTATTTGATTCTATTTTTACTTTTAAATTAAGGTAAAAAAATATATTTGTTTAACTTTTTAGTTTTTATTTTAGTTACTTTCAATTTTTAAAAGTAATTTTCTTTTCTATTTTTAAAATCTGATTTACTATAGACTAAAAAAATATTATTTAATTATTTAATATATTAATTATTAATAAGAACTACGAATAATATAATATATCTAACTAACTAAAATTAATTAAATATCTTCAAAATATATAAATTTAAATAAATTTTATTTTAATAACTAAAATATCTTTAAAAAAATTTATTAATTTTTGAATTATTTATTTTAATATAATAAAATAATTTTTATTAATAATTAAAAATAATTTATTTTTAAGTTTTATATATTGAAGAGGCCTTATATCATGGCATTGAAGAGGCTACTTGGGAACCGAATCGATGATGAGATTAAAAATAATTTATTTTTAAGTTTTATATATTGAAGAAGACTTACATCATGGCATTGAAGAGGCTACTTGGGAACCGAATCGACGATGAGAACTCAGTATCTATAGTTATTCAATACAAGTATGAATTTCGAGAATGAAATTATTTAAAGGGAGAGAAAAATGTAAGGCCTCAATATATACCCTAAAAGCATTATAATATGTTTAGGGTGTATTAAGAAGTGAACATAAAGAATTAAGTATATCTAAGAATAGTAACGGCCATAATGGTAATTAATTTAAAACATAGGGGTAAATTCGTAATGTCTTCATTTAGGCATGGACATGAATAATTATATATGAGTTATGGACTATGAAATTAATTGATAAGTTTATATTCTAATGTGGGAATTAAAGGAAAAAGAAGGACCAAATTTGCAAGTTTGTAAAAAATCAACATATGAACTAATGAGATTGAAACATGCGTAAGAGTAGAAGAGTGGGGAGAGAGACGTGTATAGAGTGTTTTAACTTATGAAATTTATCTTCTCACCTCCTTTCCATTCCATCTCCTTAATCACATCATTTTGCATTAAAGAATTAAGCTAATCCTAGGCGAAAATCAAGGTAAAAGTTTCTGATTTTTCTTTTCATCTTCATCTTTCTTGCTTTGCTCATGAAGAGTTGGAATTATAAGGTTGGATATGAGATTGAGATATGTATTTGTGGTATGCTAGTTGGTGAATCAAGCAAAGCTAAAGGGGAGAGAAGGAAGAGTACTAAAAGAAGAGCTATTGGGTAAATTTCAAGATTTTGGACTCCACTTAGTTAATTTCTGTATCTGTGTATATCTAAATTTGTACAAAGATTGATTTAGGCATGGAATGGTGTTAAGTCACAATGACTTTACGAATATTAAGTTTTGATGACAAGCAAATTAAACTGAAAAGCAGACGAAGCAAAATGCAGACGATAGCTAAGCTGAAAAACAGACGAAGCAAAATGCAGACGATAGCTAAGCTGAAAAACAGACGAAGCAAAAAGCAGACGATAGCTAAGCTGAAAAGCAGACGAAGCAAAAAGCAGACGATAGCTAAGCTGAAAAGCAGACGGAAGCAAAAGCAGACGGAAGCAAAAACAGACGAAAGCATCAGTCTGAGTTAGTTATAAGACTCAACTGAATAACCGTTTCTTTAAAGAATCAAGAAGCAGTTA
>JAOTBA010000007.1:15157207-15176619 GCA_025629845.1 Erythroxylum squamatum
TACTGTGGACTGGCAAGAGAAGCGATGGCTCAAAGGTCGGTCAGCTGGGCTTTCTTTTGGAGCCTGATAGATAGATCTGTTCTTATGTTTTATTGTATAGTCCTTAGTGTACAGTGGTTTTGAAAAATGTATAGACTGCAAACACTAACAGTTTGTAAATTATTGCGTTTGAGTAAATGAAATGGAATATCGTTTGCTTTTACAAAGTTGTCAATTTCTTATTACTGCTTGATGATTGTGATGCCATGAGGAGTTTAGCGGTGGTTGTCAGTAGTGGTCTCTTATCATAGGATACGTACCGGAATAACCTACGGGCGTCCCGGTGGGTACTCTATGGTAAGGGGGCGCTACATTACCCCTTGTTAAACATCATCTAAAATTTGATTAGGAGGATGGCACTTTTTGAATTTCCAATCTCTTGGGAATTCCTCATCTTTCTTGTTTCCCTCACTTGGTTTGACAATATGTTTGTAAGTAATTTGTTAGTGATCACTCTTGTTTCCTTCAGTGGCTAATGTCTCTAATTCTTTGAATATACTTATATCATCATCTACAAGATCTTTCTTAGATATAAGAAGGTCAAATTCATCAAAGACATCATACATAGATTCGTCAATAGTAAGAACTTTTTTTATTAAATTCCATATACGCTTTGCTAGTTAAGGAATAACTAAGAAAAATTCCCTCATATGCTTTGGAATCAAACTTTCCTAGGTTATCTTTAATGTTCAAGATATAACATTTACAACCAAAAAATTTAAAGTAACTGATTTTTTTGACTTCTTCCCATGCCCAAGTTTATATGGAGTTTTATCTAAGGTTAGTCTTATATAGACTTTATTTGAGATATGGCATATGGTGGCGACTGCCTCCATCTAAAAGTAATTAGGAGATCATACTCATTGATCATGGTCCTAGCCATTTCTTGTAAGGGCCTATTTTTACTTTCAACAACTCTATTTTCTTAAGAGATTCTTAGTGAATAAAATTTGTGAAAGATGTCATTATCCTCACAAAAGGTTTCAAACTTTCATTTTCAAATTCCCTACCATGGTCACTCCTAACAGACATAATAGAAAGTTCATTTTCTTTTTGTACTCTTTTGACAAATTTGACAAACACTCCAGAGCACTCATCTTTATTTGTTAAAAATATCAACAACAATAACCCACTAAAAATTTTGCTAATACACGAGGTCTAGGGAGGAATAATAGTACGCAGCCTTACCCTTAACTAATAAAGAGGCTGCTTCTGAATGATTCACATGAAAAAATAATAATAAAGGCTAAGTAGGGGAATGGTTAGGCTAAATCACTAAGAGGTAAGTATTACATATTTAAATATTTAGGCTAAATACAAGAGAAAAATGCTTAAAGACTTATGAGAATGAAAATAATCTCTTTATGTGAGATCCTTTATTCGTATCCTAGTATGTCAAAGTTTTATATTACAGGTTAAGTCCTTGGTAAGTTCTAGCAGAGCCATATCATTCTTGATCACCTCCCTCAATTCTTCTTAGGCCTCCCTTTTTTCTTCTTACAATCTCTAAGTACGATCTTCTTGTATCTTCTCACTGGAGCGTCTAGGTGTCTCTTCTTAACATTTCCAAACCACCTAAGTCTTGTCTCTCTTAATTTTTCAATAATATTAGCCATCTTTAATTTGTTTCTTATTATTACGTTTCTGACCTTATCTCTTCTAGTAAGGTTGCACATCCAACTGAGCACCCTCATCTCTGCCACCATTAACTTATGACTATGCACATGTTTGATGGGCCAATACTCCACCCTATAAAGCATCATTGGCTGAATTGCTAAACGATAGAATTTACCTTTAAGCTTGAGTGGTATCTTCTTGTCTCATAAAACTCTTGATGCACTTCTCCATTTAAACTATCCTGATTTGATACAATGAACTATGTCTTCATCAATCTCTCCATTGTTCTGGATGATAAATTCCAGATACTTAAAACACTCCTTTTGTGGTATAACTTTTGAATCAATATTTACCTCCACATTGGTAGCCACCCTATGTCTCGAAAAGTTATATTCTACGTACTCAGTCTTAGTCGCTTAATTAAAAACACTTTGACTTTAACGTATCCCTCCAAACTTTAAGCTTCATATTTACACCTTATTTTGTCTCATCCACTAAAATAATGTCATCAACAAATAACATACATCAAGGTACATCCCTTTGAATATTCTTGGTGAACTCGTCAATCACTACTGCAAACAAAAAGGGGCTTAAAGAGGATCCTTGGTGTAGCTCAACATCGATAGAAAAATGATATGTATCTCTTCCTATCGTCATTACTCTAGTTTTTACACCTTCATACATATCCTTAATAACATATATATAGGTCATAGGTACTCTTTTACCTTCTAAACATCTCCATATGATTTCCTTAGGTACCCTATTATACATCTTCTCTAAGTCAATAAAAGCCATGTGTAGGTTATACTGTCTTTTCCCCTAATATTTCATTAATCTTTTAAGGAAATATAAAGCTTTTGTTGTAAACCTTCCTAGCATGAAGCCATGTTTTTCTGAGATAGAGGCATCCTTTCTCTCTCTCTTTCTAATCGCCTTCTCTTATAACTTCATGGTGTGACTAAGTAATTGAAGCCTCTTTAGTTTTACAGCTTTGAATGTCCCCTTTGTTCTTGCATAATGGAATTAACATATTAAATCTTCACTTATTCGACATTTTGGAAGACTTAAGGATCACATTAAAAAACTTGACTGGCTAAATAAGACCCTCTTCACCTAAGCTTTTCCATACCTTTATAGGTATCTTATTATGCCCTATTGCCCTTCTACTCTTCATCTTCCTTAATACTTTTTTAATTTCTTCCCTTGTAACAAATCTTGTCTTTCTTAAGTTTGACCTTTGGGAGCCATTACAAGTTGTTGAGGTTGGAGATGAGGTCTATACTTTTATGTCCAAGTATCATATGCTAAATCTGTACATCTTCACTAATAGACATTAAACACGTTATAGCTTGGTTAGCAAATATATCAATATCAATTGTATATATGTTTCCTTCTCTTTTCCCAAAAGTGCAATGCTATTTTCAACTACTTTAGATACAATGTATGATCTCTATTCAAAGCATACTTTGTAGCCATTGTCACATAGTTGTCTCGCACTTAATAAGTTATGCTTCAATCTATCAACTAAAAGTACATTATCAACAATAGAGGGTGATCCTTGGAGCAACTGATAAAGTTACTCCATTGTGACCACAAGATCACATGTTTAAGTCACAGAAACATCCTCTTTATAAAAATACAAAGGGAAGGTTGCGTACACTATGACCCTCCCCAGACTCCTGTAAAGCAGGGAACCTTATGCACTGGGTACATTGACTTTAATGTGATCTTCCTCACCAAGTTTTCTGATGCCAATTTTTTTACCCGAGCATTATCTCCAAATGTGATGAATCCTCCATCTTTGTCTATAAGGTTTAAGAATTAGGATGCATCACCTGTCATATGCTTTGAGCATCCATTATTCATGTACCATTTGGTCCTCTTTTTCTTATAGACTTATAAAATTGCCTTATTAATAAGTTTTAGGTACCTAAATGAGCTTGGGTCCTTGGTTGTTAGTCTCCTTCTTCTTTTAATTCCACTTGCTTGAGGGTTTTACTCATTTCCCTTTGTTTTGAGAAGCAAAATCTGTCAATGTGCCCATATTTAACACAAAAGTAACATACCATGTCATATTTTTGGATAGTATAAGGATGATCATTATAAATTTGATTTATGAATGCATTCCTTTTTTTTTACTATGTGCATATGAGTCATAGAAACTTCTTCTTTATGTAAGTGATTTGAATGCTCTCTTTAGGATAATGAAAATTTATAGCATACTTGTATGTATTAGGTATGTTTCTTCCATAATAATGATACTTGTATGAAGTGTGAGCATATGTCATAGCATTACAGTTGGTGTAAGGCCTAAAGTGGTATGAATGAGATTGCATCATGTGTTTTTATATAGAAGTTATGCATATTCTTTCCTTTCCTTGAGAGTATTGAATTCTAGGTCTAGATTATGAATGGTACATGAAAGCATGAGATTTGTTCTTAATGTGATCCCTAGTGGATGTGTCAAGTGTGTAATTAGATATGGATGTTCCATGTTCATTTTTCATCCTAGGCATTAGTTCATCACTATGTAAATGCTTTCCTTTAATAAAAGTGGATGGTGTTGGAAGCATTCTCATAGCTATATCTTATTCCATGTCTATTATTAGAACTCTTTTGAGCTCCTAACATGTTTTCTATTTTCTCGCCTCCTTTTGTGAACTTAGACAATGAGTCATTGCGAAAGTCAACTTCAGTTATTCATTCTCATGTTTTAAAACATCTAAGTTACGATTATCCATTATAGCTACACTTTTAGAATTATGATGTTATACAATTCACTCTTTATCTTTTCATTTTTAATCATGCATGATTCTTTTAAACTTCTTTGAGTTTGAAAGATAACTTTTTCTTTTTGCTTTTGCTTATAACTTCAAGACTCTCAATAAGTTCATCATATGTAAAATCAATGTCACTATTATTATCATCACATAATTTAGAGTTAAAGTGTACCTTATCATCATCCTTTTCCATGAAACACTTATGAGCTGCATCTCTTTCCGAATGTTCACTTTCGAGTAACTTGTGTCATCCTAAGTGGAGCTTTTAAGTTCCTTCTTTTTGCCTTTGTCCCTTTTCTCCTTCTTGTCATTTCTTTCATATTTGTTGTTTTCTTTAAGAAAAGGACATTGAGACTTCATACATCTAGGTTTCATACATTTAAAGTAAATAAATTTATTTGATTTGTTTTTTAAATCATGTAGTCCTTTCTCTTTGAGGAGTTCTTCTTCAATAATTTATTGAATCTTCTAGTGATTAATACAATATATTCTTCATCTTCACTATGTGAAGTCTCTTCTTCTTCACTTAATTCTTCCTTTGTAACCTTGAATGCTAAATTCTTTTTCTTCGAAAGTGTCTTTTCTTCTTTCCTCTCTTGGATTCTTATTTCATAAGTAAGAAGAGATCTAATAAGCTCTTCTAATGTTAGAGTTGTTAGATCCTTAACTTTTTATGTGGCCATTAATTTAGCTTCCCATATTTTTCGTAATGACCTGAGCAACTTCCTTACCATTTCAATGTTGGTGCAGCTCTTTCAAATACCCTTGAGAGCATTAATGATAACAATGAATCTGGTATATATGCTAGAAATGCTTTCATCATGTTTCATTTGGAAAAATTCATATCGGTGAACTAGCATGCTAACTTTGCTTTCCTTAACTTTATTTGTATCTTTATGAGTAACTTCTAATGTATGCCGAATTTTTTAAGACTTTTTTCACATGAAAACTCAAGTGAATTCATTTTTTCCTAATGCACGAAATAAAATGTGGATAACTTTACTATTTAAGGATATTAATCTTTTATCTTGGGGATTCTGTTCCTCTTTCAACTTGGAAAGTTTTCTATCATCTATAATTTTAGTCGGGATATATGGAACATGTGAGAAAATTTCCCATAAATTGACATTTTTGGCCCTCAAGAAAATTTTCATTTTTGTTTTCCAATAAAGGTAGTCATTTCCATCAAGGAAAGTTGTTGTATTAATGTTTTGACCCTCTTGGTTAAAGGATGATGAAGATGCTCATAAGTATGCCATTTTGTTTGAAGTTCTAGCCCTATAGACCTGCTCTAATACCACTTATTATTCCCTAATGACACCCAAGAGGGGGGTGAATTTAAGATTCTAATTAAAGGATACTAACTTATAAAAATAATGTTTATAAATCATCACAAATGCAAGAATGAAGTAAAAGTAAAGAAATTTCATTATACTTGTAAACAATAAAGTAAAGAGAAAAGGAAGAGAAATGCAAACTGATTTTAGATGGTTTAGAAAACATTCCTTACCTACGTCCACTTCTAAGACTCATTTTGGATTTCCACTATAATTATTCTTTCAAGGCAAAGAAATAACCTTGTAAAATCTTTTATTTCCTTTTAAATCTTTCTTCAATGAAAAGAGGAACCCCAAACCACTTTTAGATAAAACTAATACAATGATCACAAACCCCAAAAATAGCTTACAACTCAAACTTGCTCACTTAGGTACTTAGATAATCACAAACGACTCACTTGCTTAAAATGAGACAATGAATGCTCAAATGATTGAAAAATTCTTAGAAATATGTGTAAAGTAAACTTAAAAGATTTTTAATGCTAAAACCAAGAAGAAGAAAAATACTTATTTATAGTGTTTTAAGATCCCAAATAGTGGTTGGAACCGAGAAAAAATCGTTACAATGGGTATATATGAAGCACTATTTGAACTGTATAATATACTAGTTGACCATTATGTATCAGTAACTCTAGATTCACTAGTCAATGGAACAATGGTTGATCAATAAAGGATACTAGTTGACCAATCCATCAATCAATATTACAACATACTCTTAGTACTTCAACTTTAGTAACTTTAATTTATATTCATCGACCACTAACTCATATAGGTTGACCAATCACCCCAATACAAGATATTAACACCTTCAAATGCTCAAACTTAATTTAATTAATGTCATTATGATTAAAAACACTTCTCAAAAAGTTTTTCAAAGATTATTTGAAAGATCAAGAGGGTGTTATATTAAAAACAAAAGCTTCAATAATTCTTGATGAATATAAAGACTCATGTAATAAAATGAAATGAAATGTTTATTTATGATGAGATTTTTGGACTCTCAAAGAAAATCAAGATGAGCTAACCTCTATGTATCTTGATCTTCTTTTTGAATTGATCTTGATATTGAAGATTACATATAGTCTTTTCTTTTATAATCCTTTGATACGGTAATATTTTGTTATCATATTCCTTCTTATCAACAACATTATAACTTGTTAGTATACTTATATTTTGTTATCATCAAAATCTCGATTAAAACCTCCATTAGTTCATCAGGATTTTCTTGTTCTAATTTAGTCCTTGCATACTAAAGCTTCGGATATCCAAGGTTGAATATCCTAAAAGGTTTTTATTATGGATATCTATAATTGAGGGTATCCTCGAAATTCCTCCTAAGTCAATGGTGGAGGTGGGAGCATATCATCAATCATAAATCTTATTGTTTGTCTATTGAAAGAAAATTGTTTTATTACCAGAGGGATATAATTAGTTTGCTCTTTCAAGTATTCATCCTTCTAAAGGGTTATATCTTTCCATTTTATGGATGTTGATACCATTATATTAGATTTTGTTAAATCAATTTACAAAACATAAATTTTTCCTTTTTGACTATATATCAAGATTTTTTTTGACTTTGTAATAAATTTTAGAGATTAATGATAAGGAAATTAATCCTAGATTCGTCTCATAATTATGAGTTGGTTGTAATACGAAAGCATCTATAGTGTTTTTATCTACCATTAAGTTTAGATCAAAATAAAAAGTAGGAATGACATAAAGGCTAGATTCTATTGAAACATAAAAGAAAATATTAAATTCCATAAAACTTAACAACTCTTAATACCATTAATATTAAAGTATTTAATTCTTCTTTAAGAAGAGACTTACTATTAGTTGCACGAATCCTATATATATATATATATATAATTGAAAATTTTATCCTTATGTTTATTGATTGCTCTTTAGATGGACAGTTTAAAAGGGTTTTGAAAGAAGAACATCTCATTCCTCCATTTTAATAATATAGTCGATTCGTTTTGGAAAAGCCTAAATTTTAATTATCGATATATTTGATGTTGTTGAATTTTCCAATTATCAATGAATTTTTAAAATTTTCTATTATTATTTCATTTTTATTTACAATTATTTTCATTAACACATGATGTAAAAAAAATAGAGATAGACTTAAATTTAGTAAATGAATTCAATTTTTAAGAATATTAATTTCTCCAATTACAAGTAAGTTAAATCAACGAACTTGATTTCCTCTTATAAGATTTATATTAAGACCACCTACCAGTGAAATGAAACTAGTTATCATAATCTTTGAATTTTAACACTAATTCCTTACCTCTTCTAAGACAACTAGTTAGATTATGCAAAACAAAACAAAAAAAGATAACCAAAACCAAAACATTTTTTTAATAATTTTCATAAATTACAAAAACAGGAATAATACACCAAAAATAGAAGCATAATCATACAAACCCCAAATTACCTTGTTTTATCAATAATGGGAGTTTGACTTGGTGAGTGAAGACTTGACTAAGAGGCCTTCACTTCAAAGGTTTCAAGTGGCCTCTACTACAAAGGGATCTAGTGGTGACTCCAAACTTTCTACGGCTAAAAGGCAGATAAGATCTACATTGCATTGTTGGATATCAGCATTTAAAGATAATCAACTTGGTCCTCAACGATCATATGCCCATAAGCAGACCTGTAATGCTGTAATTGGGGCGTCACAAATTCTAATTATGGTAGCCATGTCCTCATATTTCGATAAAATTTAGAATTTACAAGAACTATTTCCTTATGATCTAGTCTTGTCCACAAAAAAAAAGAAGCAAATTATTAAGTCAAGATAAACCTTAATATCAATCCCATTATCAATAAGAGATTGAACCACAGCTCTGATTTTTCCTTCAAATTTGTCTCTCTCCCTAAGAGTGTAGGAAGCAATATACACATAAGCTTCTCTAACCCTCTTAGCCAAAATCCGCCCAATCCCCAAACAAGCAAGTATGTCCGAGCGAGATTTGAGTACGACTTTTACATCTTTAGAGTTAGTACCAGCGACTACAACCTGCTTAGATGTGACCCTATGAGTGAGGGATGCAGTAACAAATCTCTTTGAGATGTACACATCAAGTGTAAATGGCTCGATGTAAGCAACGGTTCGTTGCTTGAATGATATATGTTTCTTTAAATTCTTTGGCCTTTTCTCCTTCTGGTAGGTATATTGCCTGCTGTTCTCATCATCGAGGAAATCTTTGACCCCAAAAAAACTTCTTTGTGCACAGTAAACCTAGAATTAAATGTGGTAAATAACGTAGCGTATGAATCCTCGAAACAATTTCCCTCATGAAATTTGTTGGAAACAAGATTGTTGAAAACTTTATAAATGCAAAATAGATACTAATAAGAATGGGCATATAATAAGGTTACATTAGGAGAGCCAAATGTTTAACAAACTAAATTTTCTAAAGCAAGAAGAGTAAAATATAAAGATATTCCTACATTTGGAATCTTTCCCTACAACATTCGATGGAAAAAGTGAGAATTAAAAAACAGATAGAAAGCAGTGAATGTCTTCCCTTCTTATCACAATGTAAGACTCAAACCACTCTAATGTACATATAACTCTTTTCCATCTCCGTGATCAAAACTAATGAAATTTCCTCTATAAGTTCAACCAATATAAGTTCTTCAGTGATCACACCCACTTAGTAGAGGCATATTATTAGTCACAAGTACAAGCAGATTGACGTAGATTTGAATGAATCAAGTGTTGAATTTTAAAGGTTCAAAATCTGCATTGAAACGTATGACAAATTTGACACTTTTATCGAAATTCTTTTCCAAACCCAATTAACAATAATTAAATCAGGACCACAGCCTCAAGCTTCTGTACCTACAGTGCAACACCTTCATCTCAGCTATAGTAAAATTTATTGGACTAACAAGAAAGGGGTTGCTGTAGTGAATTGTGATTAACACTCGAGAATAAGTAGAGAAATAAAAACAGTTAAGAATGAGAACGATGGAACATTATAAAATCCCTGCATACAGCAGATGGGTATTGTAGAAATTGAGGTATAAGGAAGAAATAGAGACAACAGAAAGAAAACCCAAATGGGGAAGCCATAAAACAGAACCAAAAGAGCATGCATACCTGTCCACGATGGAATCCAAAAGCGGGCACGTACAGAAAAGGCCTTAACTTGTGTCCACTATTTGCATGTACCCCATTGTTCAAAACCTTGCCAAGCACTTGTATCAACATATTTATCTGTTTTCCCTCTCGCAATCAAATAAGCTCTTCACAAGAACAAGCACATGCTAAGGATTTCACCTGCGAGAATATGAACTGACGACCCAAGAAAGAAAAGAAAAAAAAAATTTTGAGTAAAAGGAAATGAAGGAGGAAGATTAACATCGTTTTGCTTTAACTAAAACAACATCGTTCCACATAGTTAACAATTGCACAAAATAAGTAAAACAACGTAGTTTTGCAATATTTTAATTTCTTCTTCACTTCTCAATCACACATTCTCCGTCACTCTCACCTCTCACCCTCACTCTCACCATTAACGGTTCACCCAATCAGTACCCTACCTCTCTGTCACTCTCACTATCTCGCGCTGCGTCACTACCTGTCTAACCACCACCGACTAGTCGCCAGCTGCCCCTGTCCCCTTAGCCGTGCAACAGGCAACATCTGCATATTAAGGTTATTTTTCTCGTATTATTCACGATCATTTAAACTTGTATGATTGTTTGGAGAGGCACGTGGACTAGACATTGGAGATGTGGACTTGCGGTTGATTGGTTGAATATGTATGCACGTTCAACGGATGAAATTAGACTTCTGTCCATTCCACTATTCAGAAGTCTTAGAGAGAAGGATACGTACATATGGAAAGGGATTCCAGTTTCAGAAATCACTATTAAGGAAGCTAAGAAATTGAATGAGGGGATAGTTAATAGAGTGGAATGGCACTCTATGGTTTGGAACAAGGTGCTTTAGACCTAATACTAGTTTTCTGCTCAGGCTTGCAATGTTAAACAGGATCAGCACAATGGACAAGCTACAATTCCTAACCTCCTCAAAGATGTGCACTCTTTGTAATCTAAAGGATGAGACTAGAAACCATCTTTTCTTTGAGAGTGATTACTCCAAAGAAATATGGGCAAAAGTCTCAAGACTAAGTATGATTGATCCAACATCGAACAAACTCTATGACATACTACTGAAGTTACCCAAACTACCTGTATCAAAGTTTGACAGAGCAGTGATTCTAATTTCAGTGGCCACGTGCACTCAGGAAATTTGGAAAGAGAGAAACTATAGAAGGTTTAAACAAAAGTCTACTTCCATACCATCTATAATCGAGGTTATAGCAGCTAGTATAAGAGAACAACTGAATGCAAATCAGTTGAACTCCCCCTGTAGCATAGGAATAACTCTCATATGGAGAATCTAGCCCCTGATCCTAGATGTCTGATAATGCGAAATCAAAGTTCTTTCTACCTACTGTTCCAGCATGCAAGATCTCATTCAGCAAACAAAACAAACGACAAATCATGGATCTGCAAACTAAAACAAGGAAGAGACGCATGGGACTCACCTGATGAAAGCAGAGAAATTCCCCCTTCTCAGATTCGTATTAATCACCCTATATCAGAAGGATGAGTTACAATGAGATTGGAAAAACAGAAAGGAGCTTTCAAAATGAGATACCTACCTGGGAGAGTCTCCCGCAATGCTCATCGCTCACTCATTGGTCGTCTATGTCTAGAAAATTAGGGCATAAGATCAGTTGCCCTAAAATGATAAAAATCGAAGAGATTCACAAGAGGAGATTTACCTGGATTAAGATCCAAGGAGAACGGACAAGAATGGAGAAGAGGAGAGGGGTAGCATAGAGCGCATTGTTCACTCAGAGGATCGGCCACATCTGGAGAGCTAGGGCATAAGATAAGTTGCCTTAAAATGATAAAAACCGAAGAACTTCAAATGAACTTCAAATGGGGAGAGTTACCCGAGTTAAGAGGTAAGGAGGTCGAACAAGGAGAAGGAGAAGAAGATCACAAGAGTCTTCACCTATCCAAATCGAGAAGGTTCTGAACGAGATTGAGAAAGAAGAAATCGGTTATACCCTACTAATCATCATCATCACACCCAGTCCGAAATCCCGCAATAAATCACATGCAGATGTGACAATAAAAAGTGATGCAGGTTAAAGAGTAAATAAGTAAAACTTACACGCTAAATAATTATATAAATAAAATTACAATAAATACATAAATAAAAATATATAAAATATAACCAAAGGATATACTTGATGGTGTCCAGATTTGCTAATATCTGATAAGCTGCAAAGTCTAGCTAAAATTAGAGAGTAACTATCCCAAGAGACCCACAACTATCTGTCAAAATTCAGAGCACGCCAATTGGAGTACCAACGGCACATAAATAAATGGCATCCATTATTAAAGTTAAATTCTATCCACATCATCAAGACCTAATATTATAAGGCATAAATTTCATGCACATGTATGGAGCGGTAAGACCATTAATCATATACTAGTATACAAATATGGACCTTCAATTATTCATCATGTGCGTTCGTATCCATCCAAACAACCCAAAAACTGCCTGCACAAGTTGTAACCCACTATTGCGGCATTGCCCACATTCATCACCCAACGCCTGATATAAATGCATAACTAACCAGAATGTTTCCACTGCATACTAAATACTTTCCCATTTGAAGCAAAAGCGATTCCTAGCATATTGGGCATGCCCACTCTTGGTCCCAGAAACTTTTGGTTCACTTGAAAACTGCTGGGGAATCAAGATCTCTTGAGTCAGTTAGGGACTAACCACCAAAATTGCTACAGCAGAACAAGGGCCACAATTATGCTTGAAAATGTTGAATTTCATTATTCTCTCCCCAAAATTCTGACTATCATCTAAGATTTTTGCAAATTAAACACTACCAAAATCATCAACGGAAGAAAGATTCTTTCTCCAAGGGTAATATCTATGATCATGCTCCACAAGATGTTGCATCTCCAAAGCTTCAGGCCATTTTATACGTCTGCAAACACCATTCTTGCCACTCAAGGGTAGCCATCTCCAACTGCATCAAGTAATCATGAAGTTCCCTCACGAAGCAAAATTCCTCATGCCATGTGTTTAGAGAAGCCAAGGAATTCAACAATACAATGGCAAAGTAATTTTCTTTTCCAACTACACATGAGTGGAAAATAGCCATAAATGAATACTACTAAGGTTTCAGAAGTTATGCTTCCGCTTTCGATGACCTCTACCAACAGGAACGGTGCTAACAGCATACCTTGAATTAACAAGCTCCCGGGGTAATATTGCTCCAGAAGATCTCAAACATTCAATTAACTCTGGAAACAAATTTTTGTTCTCCTCATTCACAAGAATAATAGCTGTACCCTCTTCTCCCATTCGAGATGCCCTCCCAATCTGATGGACATACTCCTTTATGTTATTGGGCATGTCAAAAATTATTACCTGTCTCACCCCTAATAGATCAACTCCCCGACCCAAAACCCCAGTGGATACAATCACAGGAACCTCTCCCACCAAAAATGACTTTATGATCTCTCTTCTTTCTTTCATGGACTTCTCCCCATGGATTGAAAGAGCCTTCAAACCAGTGGTCACAGTTATTGCATTAGATAGGAGATCTGCTCCAAGTTTCGAACCCACATATATAATGGCAGGTGGATTAAAATGTTGTTTACTCATCAGTATATCAAACAGCTTCTGCTTCTTCTGCTTTGACTCGACCCAAATAGCCAGCTGTTTCACAGCCTTACTAGGCTGGTTAGGCTGCCCAATTGTGACAAAGATAATGTCTTTCACCAAAGAGTTCGCCATCTTCTCTATGTCAACTGAGATTGTAGCAGAATACATTAACACTTGGGGTTGTGAAAGAGCCCTAAATATTTGCATAACCTAGTCTCTAAAACCCATTTGGAGCATGCAATCAACTTCATCTAGAACAAACATCATTATATCATCTAGATTTATATCATGCTTCGTTAGAAGATCAATTAGTCGACCTGGAGTTCCTACAATCAATTCCACTCCTTGGCGGATGCGGTGGAGCTGACCCGCCAAGGCATCGCCACCAACCACAAGCGCAGTCTTAAAAGGCAAACCCTTTCCAAGCAACTTTGCTTGATCCTCAACCTGTATATTGAGCTCTCTAGTTGGAGTTAGAACAATTGCTAGTGGATTTTTATTGTTATGGAAGTGTTTAAGGCGATAACTTGCACAACGGGAAACAATAGGAACAAGAAAGGAAGCAGTTTTCCCTGAGCCAGTATCAGCAGAAGCAAGCAAGCTGTTGCCTCTCAAAGCAGCTGGGATGGCTAGCATCTGGATGGGTGTAGGCATATCATCTCCTACAAATTCTATATTCTGAAGGAGCTTCTGAGAAAGACTGCAAGAAGAGAATGACAAAATTGGAGGAGGAATCAACTTGCTGCTAACACGGATTTGAAGTTTTGTTCTAAGCAATTCAGTTTGATCATCTGTCAAGGATTGAGATTCAGAAGCATTAAGAGAATCTCTGATATAGAAGCACTCATCAGTAGCAGGTAAAGTTATAGGCGGCAAGTGAACAATGGGAGCACAATTGTGGGTACTGGGAAGCTTTCCCAGTAGGGTTTGTTTGCACTCCATGCTGCAAATGTCATCATCAGTCTGGTCGCATATGTATTCACCATACCGGCCACAGACAGCACAAACAGGCTCGCCGGGCAGAGCATCTCTCTGCTCCTTAGATGTCCTTTTTACCTCACTTTCTGTTTCAGAGACTATGGAACAATTACTGAAGTTGGGAAAATAGGTAATCAACTTTTTAAAAAAAAGGCGTAAACAAAAAAAATTAGGGAAATGGTTATGCGTATTTGATTGAAAATTTTTCAAACGAACAGCTATCCTTAAATAAGGAGTTTGCTAATCCAAAAAGCAGTGTGCTCAGTGAAGCAAGAGTTAAATCTACATCCTCTTGAAGGAAAAATAAACGAAACATACATCCAACACATAAATGTACACACAAACAGACACAGACATGTATACATAAAGTGAAATAAAGAAAAGAAGGTTAAGCCCAAAGGAAAACAGAATCATCGTAGGTAAGCATCACACGGGAAAGAAGGGATTTATCAGGATCCAAAATTATAGGAGAAATTCATGTTTAGTTGGATACAGTTCCGCAGACAGAAAATTAGCGAAAAGCGAAGTGTAATTATAAAGATTATTAGATAAAGTAGAACCCTAAAATTCCATTAATAGACAATGGGATGAACAATTACGAATGTAAAAAGAAAGAAAAGCGAGATGTTATGGATTGAGATTTTGTTCACCTGTGGAACTGGCATTGGCAACGACGGTGACGCAAGGAGTTTCGGTTGTTGGTTCACTCATCATCATCGATCATACGCCTGCCTTTCGTTTTTCTTTTTAATATCTTTTTATCTTCTTCCTCAGCCGGGATGCGACTCAGACTACTACTATTACAAGGAAGAAGAAGAACAGCTCGACAGATCGCGCCCCTGAGTTGATTTCTTCCTTTACTCCATGCTCGTATAAAGTTGCAAAGCTGGTCCCGGTTCGTACGAATCAATACCTAATTCTTAAAAATTATAAAATATTTTTTTAATTATGTATAATTAAAAATATACTTTTATAAATTATATTTCAGAGAAATAAAATAGAATATAATTTATTAATTAAAATATTATTAATTAGTTACGATATAAATAATTAAAATAATATTAATTAATTGTAATATAATTAATTAAAATATAATTTATTTATTAATTAATAATTATATTATAATTAATTAATTATAATATAATATAATATATTTAATTAATTATAATACATTTTTATTTTATAGTATTTTTACAAATCAACTACTGTCGATGATAAGGGTAATCATTCGTTTCATTTAACCCACCATCATAATTATAATAATAATATCTTTTTTTTTTTACTATATTCATTTCCATTCCTATCATCGTTCTCCTGTATGAACCAACCGCCTCCTAAATCATCAGTCCAAAATTTGATAATTAGACACATGGTAATGCATGTAACAAATTCAACGCCATCAAAAGTATGGAAAACAGGTATAACGCAAATGAACAATGCCGACAAAACAGAAAGTTAGAAAAATACAAAACCCAGGAAACAAAAAAAGAAACATATTTCACAGTAGTGTTCCCCTTCTCGTTACAGCATATCTGTACGTAAGTAGAAGAAGGAACCCACCACCTCAGGAAAACAAAATCTCAAGCAAGTGCAAGGAAGGAGGCTAAGCACAAAAAGAATCAAAACGAAGAACAATTCAAAGAGAGTACGAGTCACTGGCGTTCAACAAGACAGACCTGATAAATTTTTCGAAAGTAAAAAATTAATTAAAATTTATTTCATAATTAACAAAGAAAATAAACATTCATTATAATCATAATTAATTCTTCATTGTGAAACATAATCCTTCTCAGAATTCTTAACGTAACTAACGAAATCTTAGCTTAAATCTTTTGTAATTTAATTGAAATATTAATTTTTAATTAAAATTACAACTAAATTTAACTAAATATTAATTAGTTTCAAATAAGATGTAATATCTTGTATTAATCCTTATTTATTAAATATTTCATTTTCAAACTTAAAATTTTTCAAACTTTACAATTAAGTATTTTTTAAACATGTTGACAATAAAAATAAATTAGCAAAAAAGTAAAATCTATATCTCTAAGTTTTCTTTAATCTTTTTTTCAAAATTAGTCCATCTCATTAAGTCTCTTACATATTCACCTTTATTTATCCCAAAATTATTCCATCTTATAGTCTTTGCATATTCAAAATCTTATTTTCTTATTATTCCATTCTTATCTCATTTATAATACCTTGGCATTATATCTTCGGATAAGTGTGAAAGTTTCTTAGTTCATCTTAATGAAAAAAATTACTCAACTTGTACATTTCATTTCACGATATTTATTAAACACAAAAATTTATGAAGATATGTCGATAGCAATAATCATATTCCTGAAAAACAAGAATAAAGATGAACATGCTAAGTGAAGTTAAGGATGTTTAAGTTATGGCTTGAATTTTTGAATTCGTTGAGTCATTATCTTAAATCTTTAAACCTTCAAGACTACAAAACATAACACTGTACTTCGATTTTAAATTTAGCATGAATTTACTATTCTCTAATAGGAAAGTCTATCTATTTCTGAATTTTACTCTAGTTTCATGAATCTTTACTTCTTTAGGCTTAATATAAAGAGTTAAAGATATTATTTTTGCTACATTGCCTCATGCAGGACTTAGCACTGCTAATTTTATTGATGAAACTACTAAATGATTAATTTCTTACAAAACTAATGTCTTCATTTATTGTTACAAATAAATGGAAGGAAGTTTAAGTACTCTTGATCAAACTGCTTTAAGAAGATATAATGATCCAACTTGGGCTCATGCTGCATTGGTCTCAAGTATAAGAATCATACAATTTGCTTGTTTTGTAACAAGCATTTAAAAGGTAGAGGAATTACCCGATTGAAGAAGCATTTAGCTGCGGTTAAAGGATATGTAAAACCTTGTAAAAAAGTAAGTCTTAATGTGAGTGACAAATTAAAACATTACTTGAAGAATATCAACATGAGAAAGATAGAAGGGAAAGGTTGAATTTTGAAATTGGTAGTGGAAGTTCATTTGTTGGTTTTCATGGTGATTGTGAAAATGTTGAAGGTGGTAGTGGTAGTAGTACTAGTACTGGTAGTGTTTCATCCTAGGCCTAGAAATAAGTGAATTACACCTAGACCTGATGTGAGAAAAAGAAGAAGGCAGGTGACTAGTTTTTTTTGCACCACAAACAACTCTTGGAGCCCAACTTCAATTCGTAGTGCAATGCAATCAAGAGATGCGACTCACAATGTCGATATGGCAGTAGCTAGATGGTGGATGCAATAGTTTCTTACGGTCCGGGATACAAAGCTCTTTCGATTGATGACTTAAGAGGTAAACTTTTGAATTGTTCAGTTTCGAAAATTAGAAGTTATTTGACATAAAGAGAGTGAATTGGGCTACTTTTGGGTGTTCAATCACGTAGGAGATAAGAACTTATTATTAATTTTTTAGTTATTCTGCAAATGGCTCAATGTTTTTGAAGTCTATTGATACATCTAGCCTGATTAGAAATATTGATACTTTATTTGAGATATTTGATGAAGTTGTGAATGAAGTAGGGCTATAAAACATTGTTCAGTTCATTATTGACAATGATGCCGCTTATAAAGCGGCAGGAAGAAGGTTGCATAATAAGTATAAATTTTTTTTTTTGGACTCCTTATGCTACACATTGCATTTACCTAATGTTGGAGAATATAGAGGATCCTAGGTATTTTGTTATTATCGATGAGACTATGCAGAAAGCTAAAAAAGTGACCAAGTTCATCTAAAATCGTGCGTAGGCGCTGAATTTAATAAGAAAGGAATTTACCAATGGTAGAAATTTATCTCGTCCTGCTGTGACGAGATTCGCAACAAATTTCTTATCAATTCAATCTTTTGTTACAATGAAGAAAAAGTTAAGACTTATTTACAAGTAATAAGTGGGTTGCATCTCAGCATGCTAGATTTAACATTAGAGTGGAGGTTTCTAGAATTATACTGGAAGATAGAGAATTTTGGTCTCAATGCCAATTTGTTATTCGCATTTGTGAGCCTTTGGTGAGGGTGCTTCGCTTAGCTGATAGTGAAGCAAAGGCAATAATGGGATATTTTTATGATGTCATGGAAAGGTCCAAGAAAGCAATCAATGCTAATATGAAACCTAGCCCTTCTTTGTACACATCGTATCTTGCAATCATCAATGAGAGATGGAAAAGTCAACTTTCTTGTCCGTTGTTTGCAGCTAGGGCATTTTGAATCCTGGTGTATAATTGAGACCAGATTTTACAAAGAAAGCTAAAGTTAGTAAAGGAATGTTATTCACTATTACAACAATTGTGGGCCATGAAATGATGCAAGAACTTTTAAGCTCACAAATAAAGCTTTATAAGCTATCTTTTGGAGATTTTGGATTGTCGATTGTTATTCGACAAAGAACAAAACTTTTTTCTGGTATTAGTTGTTTCTTTTTTCTTATTTGTTGAAAATTAATTATCACTTTATTTTATTTGTAATGCTACTTTTGTCATCTTACAACTTACAGTTTCTTAGTGGGATCAATTTGTAAGTGGTGTTCCAGAATTGCAAAGGTTTGCAATTCAAATTTTAAGTCATTATGTGAATGCAATAGGCTGTGAATAGAACTAGAGCACGTTTGAATTCATCCATTCCAAGAAAATGAATAAATTGGAGCATAAGAGATTGAATGACTTGATATTCGTTCAGTACAATTTAAAGCTTCGGGAAAGGTATGTTATTATCATTGTTAATTTTGATATAATTTCTTATAATTTTCTAATAATTAAATTTTATTGTTTACTAAGAGTCTTAATATCACAAGTAGTTCAACATATCCAATTTTTATTAATAATATCGATCTTTTGGTGGAGTGGGTTTTTGATGAATCAGATTTAATAGATGTTAATGACTTGGAAGATAATCTTGGTTGAGAAAGCATTA
>JAOTBA010000007.1:15185374-15204765 GCA_025629845.1 Erythroxylum squamatum
TGAGTTTGCAAAACTCATCAAAAATTGCAATGTGGCTTTTCAGGTACGAGACAGGAGACCTAGTTCCTTAGTCAGGACTTAAGGAATCTTTTGGATAGAGATATGGCTCAGAGGTTTGTCAGCTGACACCAGAAGTGCTCTAGCATAGTTTGTAGTTTTGCTATACTTTGTATAAGGTTTTGTAAATAGTTTGTTTGGTGGTAACAGTGTAAGCTTTATGAATGAACAGAATGAATGGTTTTTTAAAATTAGTGACTTTCGAGTATGTTAGATGATGCCATGTGTAGGTTAGATTTTCATATGTAAGTCGGATATGTTTTGCTCTAACATACCATTATCATAAGGTATGTACTTGAATGTCCTTCGGGTGTCCAGGTATTTGCCTTATGGTAGTGGGATGCTGCATATAATGAGGAAGAGGTAAATGATGTATCACTCAGTAGTAATGGGTTTTACTCAAGTGAATGGTTAGATGATGAGTTATTTGGCGGTAATATTGAAGATATAAGTCAATATGTTTAGGAGTTTATCATGAACAAAAATGAATTTGAATTACGCCTTAGTTATATAGAGGTTGTTGATGATGATATAGGCAATATTAAAAGGAACTCAAATGTGGAGAGAATGAGACTCAAGATCCTTCAATGTTTCCACTTATTTGGATGACAAAATAAAGTCCACATAAAGACTAATCTTTTATTCAGTTGAAACATTTAGAAATGCTCTAAATAACTTAAGCATTTAGGACTACTTCTATACAAAGAATGAAAAGATAAGAGTAAAATTTGAATGTAAAAGAGTTGTTCCTTTGTTGATTCTCTATTTTCTCTTAATTTTCAAAGAAATAAATATATAACAATAAAATGTATATAATAAAATTTAGTGTCTACACCATTAATATGTTGAATATGGCAATTTTTTTCTTTGTTACTTCCTTTTTATTGATAGAATAATAGATAATAAGAGTAACATTACATTTACCTCACACTAGTTTGTAAATGTTATATGGTGTAGAGACTTCACAGGCTGTACCTTTCCAACAAAGCTAAGTTCTTGACATAACAAGTTAAGAGTTTGTTATGAGTAGAAAACAAACATGGGAGAGTACAAATGAGAAGCGAAAGAAAGAACATGGATGCTAAGATAGTGATATACAAAATCAACACTTCACCTCAAAGTCCTAGAGTAGCAACAAGATTTAGAGATTTGGAATATACTCTTGTAAGAAAGTGAATTAGGAGTAAGAAAAAATTTAAGAACCTTTACACTAGCTAAAAGGCTAAACCTTAAGCTCTTTTGATTTAAGGTTACATGTGGGGATATCGTCACTGTTGCTTTTATTTATTTTATTCTAGAAGGCAAGTGATGTTGTATGTGGGGCATATTTTGGATATAACTATAAGTGTGCTTATAACTTAAAACTACTTTCTTTACTGGTTTTATGCTCTAGTTCATAAACCATATGCTTAGTACTTATTAGATTCGATTTATTTTTAATTAAATGCTATTTTGTCATTTTCAGATCTTACATGACAAGTTAACTAACTCAAGTTAATATAACTTAAGTTTAAAATTAAACTATGTCATTAATACTAAATTACTCAAGTTCATAGAACATAACTTCATAAAATAATTGCAACATAGAATTACAAATCATTAAAAGTCCATCAATGCAACACATTTCCATGGCCTTTTCTTACACAGGTATTATTAACTACATATTCCTATTGCAACATTAAAAAAATCCAAGAGAAAAACATTAAAAATGTGTCCATTTGTATTGTTTTGGGCTAAATGAATGCTTATAATTAACTAATCTTTATTTTTCTACATCGGGTTATTGATTGCTTCAATGCTCTTTGATATAAATATTTCATCCTACCAAATAAAAAGGTTGTAGTGTTTATTACCATTTACTAAGAAGAATATGACACTCAAATAAATATGACCAAAAATTCTCTTAAAAAATATATAATAATATGTATACCTCGTATCTAGTAGCTCTGAAAAATCTCCTATGTTTTTTAAAGGCGTATGATGTTCTTAATGAAACTTAAAAGCTACATTCACAAAAACACTTGCATATGTTATTAGACACTAGATGAGGATATTCGATTGTATTCTATAGTTAGTTTTACTGTCATCAATACGCCAATTTAGTTTTCAATCATAGTTTTACTATCATTAATACACCAGTTTAGTTTTCAATTCAATGAAATATATATAGAAATGTACATGTTTTATTGCCATCCATATATAAAGGAAATGTACATATTTCTAACAAAAACTAGTTTTAGTGCTAACGTATAAGATTATAACATGTTTATATTGGCATATAGGAATTAAAATTGTGATCACTATATAGTGGATAAGCCACTAGTTAGAAATGGTTTTCATTGTAGTCCAATCACATTATATAAGTAAATAACATTTTGAAAACGATTTATAAAATTTGTTTCATCTATGGTTTAACATCTTTAACTTTTTTTCTAATTGTTAGTGTCATAATTGGTTTTAAGGTTGTCGATAAAATAACAACAAACCAATTATTGCAAAACAAAACTAAAAAAATTTCCAATTTCAAAATTAGGTTAACTATATACTATATGAATAATATAAGATTTATGGAAAATTAGAATAAAATAACTTATCTATATAATAAATTACAAAGACAACATTTAGGTTTATTGTCAAGCTTCTTTTTGGAGCTTCAATCACAAATGTTTAACCGTTAAGATTAAGTGAGAGTAGCATACATCTATTTTATTTATACATAAGCGATGATGAACTTCATATAATGTCATATAGCTTGGTAGGCTAATGGAGTAGATTTTAGCCACGATATCATCCCAACTTGGTAGACGAATTGATATACAAAATAGATATCCTATAAAAAGACATAAGAGATTGGTGCAGTATGGAAATTGAGTTATAATTTGCTTCACAAAAAAGTAAAAGATGATCTACAATACATAATTGTGTGAGAGAGAGTTCCTTGCATTTGTGATGTTATCTTATTCTACACTTTTAAAGGCCTTAAGATAGATAATTCTATCAAGAAATTCAATAGAAATGATAAATAATTATGAAGAAAGTAGATCTCCTTACCTTATTCCCTTATATCCTTAAAAAAGTTCAGTAGGTGTACCATTGATAAGAATGCTATATGAGGGAGTGGAGATACAAGTGTAAATCCAATTAATAAAGAAGTTGTGGAAGCCAAACCATTCTAAGCTTATAGCGATAAATTTCCATTGGAGTCCATCAAAAGCCTTAGAAAAATCCATTTTCATAAAACAAATTTTGATGGATTTATTTGAGTTATATTCCCTCAATAGTTCTTGCACCAAAAGTATTTTGTCTGATATTATTCTTCTAGGAATGAAGGCTCATTGAGTGGCATGTATGAACTGGTTTAATGTATCTCTTAATCTACTGGCCAGAAGCTTTGAAGTCACTTTGTAGACAGTATTTCAACAAGATATTGGTCAAAAGTTATTAACGGAGCTAGCATTAAGCTGTTTTGGATTTTAAAAAATATGAGAATCATTAATCTCCCTTAATATTCTCCCAAATTTTAGAAATTCCATCACAATTCAATAAGCAAAGTGCATGTAATTTGCCAAGTAGTTTGAAAAATGGACCTGGAGCCTTCATGAGGTTGAGACTTAAAAGCACTGATTTAATTCTCATGTGGTGTAAATGGTTGCTGAAGTTTAGATAGAGCCTTTTGAGACAAAGATTTAGGAGCACCAATTAATTCCATCCGATTCTATAGCATGGAAAGATTAGAATTACTAGTGTCTCCAATTAGGTTCTTAAAAAAACTAAAAATCATCGCCCCCATATAGGATTTTTCAGTCACCAATTGATTGTTATCATTCATAAGACCACTGATCTTATTAGTGTTCCTCATTGAAAGAATAGAATTATGAAAAAACTTGGTGTTGAAATCAGGCTCCTTCAGTCAAGCTATCCTTGCTTTTTGCATAAGCAATGAGTGATGATCCTGGAGAGTTTTTTTGTAATTCTCTAGCTTCCTAGCTTCCACACTTCTCAAAGCAAAGATACGAGGATTTTAGTAACAATCTTCTTGACCTTCCCTCAATTTTTTCTTAGTAGCTATCAGCTTATCAAAAGTTGAATGATGATCAACCTTATGAAAAGCTTTAAGTCTAGTTATGAGAATCTAAAGTTTTTTCATTAACTGAAAGGCTTTACAACCATTGATTTTACTACTCCAAACTTCACCCTCTGTACCTATAAAACCTTTTTCCAGAGAGAAAATTGAGGAACTTGTAAGGTGTTTTAAAATTAGAAGTAGGTAAGAAGTTTTTAACTTCCAAGCTTGAATGATCTGAACATGTAGAAGGTCCATAATAGGCAAAAGAAGAGGGAAATTGTCTTAACCAATGTTTATTGACCAGAGTTCTATCTATTTTCTTTACGATAAAGTAGTTTCCAAGCTATTTATTGCTCCATGTGAAGAAGTTACCAACAAATTTGAGGTCTGTCACTTGTAGCTTATTTAATACATTTTCCAACTCCTTTCTAAGAGTTGAAAAGTTCACTCTGTCTCCTTGAGCTTCAAAAGGGTGTAATAAATAGTTAAAATCTCCTACAATCACCCAAGGCATGTGCATAGAGCTTTGGAAAGAGAATAAATCTTCCCATATTTTAGCTATCTGAAATTTGAAATTGGCAAAATAGATGATAGTAGCGACAAAGCTAATCCTTGGGTTTGTAATTTGGCAATTCAAATGGATATACTGATCTGGAGAGCTAAGAATAGACACCTGCACTTTCCTTTTATTGAAAACAAAGATGATTATACCATTATAGTGGTGTGATTAAAACCAAACTCCCAATATTTTCCTAGAAATTTCATGACATTATGAAGTTTCTTAGATTTAGTTCTTGTTTCCAAAAATCCAAGTAAAATTGAAAATTTTTCTTGAAAAAGATCTTTTGTTGCTTGACCCTTATAAGGTTCATTAAAGCCTCTAATATTCTGAAAAAGCATAATTTAAGCTAAGTAAGAAGAGAAATTGCTAACCATTTTTTAGTTTCCTTCTCTTCCTCCTTGACCTGCTGGAGGTTGGAGTGAACTACTCAATCTACTCTTGATTCACTTCTTCCTTTTGATGAAGTCTATCTTCTTCTAGCTCATTGTTAGAAAGATTTGAATTAAGAAAACCAATCTCATCCTCATGTTCCTTATCTCCTATTCTATTTTGATTGGAATTTTGAATTTCATCTTCTACTGTTAAGGCATTCTGGATATCAGGGATTGCGTCAGTGTTGATTTCCCTACTAAAGTTTATTATGGGAGCATTAACAATCCCCATGAGTTCAAATTAGTCTCCTATAGAGAAAAGTTTTCCAATAGGTCTCTAAGTTTGTTTCCCTATATGAGATTTCCAATTATATAAGAGTTGTATTCCAGCCTTATCCAATTCATTTTCCATATTTAATTTCATAACAGGAAAGGAATTAGGTGAAACCATATTACGATTAATCTCCATAAAAATTATAACATAACAAACCTTTTCAAATTTTGCAGTATCTGGATTAAAAGCTATAGGCTTCCCTATCGAACTATCTAGGAAGCTTAAACTATGAAATGTCCAGTATTCAAGAGGAATATTGTGAAAGTTAATCCACAATGGAATGGTGTCAATAGCAATTCGACGAAATTCTAGTCCTAGACTTTTGAATGAGCATAGACTGTCCTCCCATATGCCAAGGGCTTAATTCCATAATCTCGCACATGCTCTCTTCATCTGTGAACTTAAACAAGAAAGAGTCATCCTCAGTTAGTAGGACTCTGTCAAGACCCTTGCTTCCACATATAGTTTAAGCCTAGTTCTGCATAAGAGGGAATGCTAGTCTTTTGTTAATAAAAATGACCTACTAAAGTATTACTCCAGTGTTTAGCATCTCAATTAAAGGAGAAACAATTCCATTCACCAAGGTGGTTGAGAAATAATTTGGTTTTTCTTGGTAAGATTCATCTGCTACAATATTTCTCTATGTTCTCTGGTCTCCATTCTTGATTTTTTGTTTGGATAGTGTTCTCATGTTGTTGATATCCATTGACTTTTGTAGTGATGGAAAGTGGTCCTGTAGTTCTCCTGAAGAAGTGGAGCCCCTCTTAGAAGCTTCCGTAAAGCTTTCTAAGGAGGAAAGTTATTGGCTCAGCTTTGAACCTACCAAAAGATCCTCTGAAAGTAAAAAGGTATTGCGTATCAAAGGAGGGGACACTGGTCATCTGGGGGGAACATTGTTCACTTCAACTTTTTTCTTCCCCCTTTTGTTCTAGTTTTATCTTTAAATATAAGTTTTTAGGGAATTCTCCTGAATTATCTAAATTCATTGCTTTTGATGATTCTTGGTTTTGGCTCTCACAATTATCAAACTTTTCAGGAATAAATTTTAACTCTTGGATAAAACTATCCCTTATTTGTTTAAAAACTAAATTTAAGTTATCATATTTACTTATTTCTTCATAATTCTCTAAGATTTGCTACATTTTATATTTAACTTCTACAATTGTGGCTACTACTCTTTCTTTATATTAAAATTCACTCGTTAAGTTCCACTATAAAAGAAAACTTCATCAATCTAAGAGTATACGTGATAGTTTTTTTTTTTTACAAATATTTCTAACTCTATTTTCGTATTTTCTTTGCCTTTTTTACAATAAGAGGATTTTTGAATTTGTACTAGCTACATGATCTCTGTAGACTTTTACCTCCATCGCATCAACTTTAGTTATCATTATTTTAGTCAGTATAATGTTTACTGCTAACCTATTATTGACCAAAACTCATGAAATTGGTCTTCCACTAAAGGTCTTACATGTTATGTGATAACATTAGTTGACTTTTCTAGCAATTCCTTTTTGTAATTACTGGTCCTATTGTCAATACTGACACTCTACATTCTCCTCTCCTGGGAGGGGATTTCACCTCTTTGCATAAGATTTACCAAATGAAGTAAGAATTTTTACGAAAGAAATGATACATGCTACTTGAATGAGAAATTTTCCAATCGTAATGAATTCATTGTAATCCTGATCCTGGCTCTTAAAGCAAGCTGAATTCTTGTGAAATGTAGGGTTCTCTTTTATCTTTCCTGGTTTTTCACTAATGACTGCTACCCATCTCTTTTTATAGTTAGGATTTGTAGTACTTTCTTCAGAGAAGACATTTCTAACAAAGGATGATTTTTTGAAGTTGACTCTTCCAATAATGATGGCTTGTTTTTCTCAATCTTAGTAATGGACCATTGTTGCTAAATCTTTCACTTTTGAGTTTGAGTTAAGGGTTCCAGATACTTAGGGTGTCTTACTTGTTGTCATTGCCAAGATGGAGACATCACTATAAATTTAGATTGTCTGCATTAAAACTTAGAATTCAAGGTTCATGACTTTGTCTAAAGATTTAAGTGAATCTTTCTTGAAATTTGTACCTTATATTCTAACGATGGGTGTAAGTCAAATTCAATAACATTAACGGTTGCCACTGGTGGGAATGGAGCTTTATCTATCAATATAGTTTAGGTACCTTTAACAAAGAATATAATTCCCTTTATTGATTTAATCTTGGAGCATATTCTTGAACCCCCCAACATGAATTTGTCGAGTTGCTCTAGATGTTGTGATATTTGTAGTAGTATCTGCCTCTAATTTCTTCTTTTGTGGGAATTCTACACTCTAGTGGTAAGGTGGTGAATTTTTCTTGCAACAAATAATCAAAGATCTCCTCTATTTTGGAGGTGTCAAAGGTGTATTGAACTTAAGTAGATGGAGACCGCATTTTCCATTTACCTTCCAGGGATTTACGCTCTAAAGAGGGGTAAATTCAAGTTCTAGGGATGTTGACTTTGGATATTGTCAAATCATGAGAATTCGCCTCTATAATAAGAATGCCTATAGAATTCTTCTTTCAATGTCTTTCTTCCCTTAGAAGCTCTTTATATTCGGAAACTTTTGCTGCCAGTTCATAGAAATCATGAAATTCCATACTTTGGAATATCTTCCATAACTCAATGTCTAAATCTCATTAGGCTAACTTCATATATTAAGTCTCTGGGAGTGCAATTCAACATCTACTTCCATCTTTTTGAATTGTTTAATGAATATGTCTGCATTCTTACCACTTTTCTAAGTAGCTTTAGACAATAATATGAAAAACTAAGTACGAAATAATCTTTCCATCTTAGCTCAGGAAATGATAGAATTCCTAGGGCAATAGGGCATGCCAAAAGAAGGTAGTACTTGTTAATGAATTGGGAACAACCTAAGCTTAAAATTGTTGAAGTTTTTGTAATTGTTTAATTCTCCACATTACATAGTGAATCCAGTAATGTGATCAACAGTCGATTGACCATATTTACCAAAAATTACATTGAATTCAAGAATTCTATAACCACAAGGATACAAATTCTCATAATCAATCTATTCCAGATAAGGCTTGTGGAATTCTAGACAGTCAAGGTATCTTAAACTAGGCCTGTAGAATTCCTGAACAGTTTCTCTGACAGTTTCCATATTAACTTGTAATCTCATTTGGGGTGAGGGAATAATAGGATTACGATTTACAACTGCAATGTTACCCCTTAAATTGTATTGTGTTCTATTGGCTTAAGCCTTTACACTAAATCCTTGCCAATCGATAATTTAGGCCTTGACTTCCAATCGATCATTTCTAAGATTAATGCGTGGAGGTGCCATAGGAATACCCTCTCTTTTTTAAGGAGGGACGTATCTTTCATCTATAGAAGATGCAGTTGGAAGCCGATTACACTCCCTAACTTCCATTAAATTAGGAGCAAGATGTCCCGAGTCCTTCGAAGATTTGCTTTGCTAAAGTAGGAGAGTTTTTCTAGCAAACAATTTCAGAGGAACAATCATTTTGTCAACCTTCTCCATCAATATCTTGATTACATCAGCTGTAGATGTCAAGTTAGAGTTCAATTTTGAAATTTTATTTATATAGATGATGTTATTTTGCTGCGACGCTTTTGGATTCTCACTAGCAGGAAAGTCAGTTAAAGATGAGACTGCCTTCTCGAGATTCTCTACCATTTGGGATGCAAATCTTTCATTCCCTACTACTACAGGGACTTCTTCCTCCAAGGCTAGAGGCATAATCATTTCTTTTCTATTCCTTGTTAGTGGCATCATGATCCCATCGAGTATGTCAAATTATAGATGTTTATCTAAAATTTGGGCATGTGACGATATAAGTGAGATTCGGAAAACTTAGAAATGGGGTTTGAAGTAAAGAAAATAATTGATTGTAGCAAAAATGGAATCACAAACTATAAAATGGAATTTGAGATAACAAAGATAAATTCACATACTAAAGAAAGCTGAGAAAAAAAAGTATTTGTAAAGTAGGTTGATTGTTCTATCTAAAGATTGGTTTTATTATGTTATGATTGAATGAAGTCTATAGTGTCCCCCTTATTGTCTAGGTGCTGATGAATTTATATTCATCTCATCCCTAAATAATTTTTTGCTATAAATATCCACTTCCCTACATTTTAGCTAATTATTTGTCACTATTTCCTTAGCGTCCATGTTTTGGACTTCCTGTAATTGTTCAATTTTTAGCTTGTTTAGCCGTGTTCTTGTTAGTAGCACGTCTTCCATCATTTTCTTAACTTTCGTGTTTTGGACATCTATAAATTCAACACATTTTCTCTCACTTCCGTGGTATTTCATTACCAATGAATTCTTTAGATGAACATTTATTAGGCTTTCATTTTTGGGCTACTTCCACTTGTTGGTTAAATTCATTTTAGACCAAATGAGCTTAATTATTTTATGTTATCAACAAACTCTAAAGTTGTCATTATTATTATTCAATATACAAATCTAAAATTTGGAATTTTATCTTAAGTTATTTAGAGTTTTGAATTAATTTTGAACTTCATGAATATAAATATAATTTTAATTTTATTCACCTAAAAATTTCGTGAAAACAGTACTCTATGCGTTTTTTATTATTATCATACATTTCTAAATTATATACAGCATTATGTTTCATTTTCTACGTGATGATACGCATTTCTAGCTTGGCTAGTCGATTGTTAACATCAAATTGAATTGTACGCTGGAATCACTGTTGCTATTGATGTTTGAGAACAAGAGTTTTCCTGCTGAAAGCTTTGTTTCCAAAGTTTCCGCCGAAAGCAAGGATTAATTGTCCCAAAAGTAAATGCTCCAGAGACTTAACATATATGGAATTCAAATTAAATTGAGTACAAGGGCAATCCCCGGGTCTTCATGCCTGTTCTTGTGCTATTAATGCTGTTGAACGCGACAGGTATAGTAATTAATTGTTCACAATCTTGGCTTTCCTTTTACCAGAACTTGGCACATTCATCCTTATTAGTATGACGTCTGTGTACTGACTACTGGTTCTCAATGCATCAAAAAATCCAAACTATACACTGAACTGTACTAATTAAATTGAATTCAAAGATTCAATTGCATGCTGAACGCATATGTTTGGGGGGTTATGAGAATGTCGACTTTCTCACCACATACAAAGTCATCCTCGTTGATTTTATTTTATCCCACAGATTTAATAACAAATAAAATGGCTATTTTCACTTGATTGAAATTACGTGTGAACGTGCCTAAAGATGAAAACACATAGACGGGTAGATAGGGGTATAAAAATGACTTAAAAATAGCATGCATGTGAAATGCAAATCCAATATAAAATCAGGATTAGTGGTACGACAGGCTGCCACAAGATTCTTGTATTATGCGTTGAAATGAAGAGTTTATACCTTGGGATAAGCTACTTAATTAAGGAGAAGCTTCCATCTTTAGACCATCAACATAAGCATCTATCACATTTAGTGATGATACTTGTCAGGAGCTAGCCGTCTGACTCTGGCATGAAACTTGAGATTAACTTTTACGCAAGAAGACTAAATCCTTTCATTACCACGTTTTAGGCAGATATCTATGCATACTCAAACCGGGGAAGCAAGATGAAGTGAAGATAAACTTTGATCAACTTCGTGAGGAAATTAGCCCTTCAAACTCCCAAAACTTTGTGCAAATTTGCAAAAGGGTTTAATGACTTGTGTTATAGGTTGAATACTTGACCAATTGATGGTCGTTTTTTTTTTCTAAATTGACCTCTTTAAAAATTAAAAGAAAAAGGGAGAAAAAGCCGCCCGAGGAGAGTCCAAATCTTCTGTCCAGTTTTATGGTGTCTTATTGCGTCCAGTAAATCTCAACCATTCATTTATACGGGTCTCACGTTTATTTATATGGGGATCATACAGGACTCGCATAAATGAATGACTAAAATTCACTAGACACAATAAGACACCATAAAAATTGGACAGAAGATTTTGGTCCGCCCGGAGAGCAGCTATTGGGTCCCCATTTTGGAATATCGTGAATAAAAATTTGTTTAAGATCTACTTAATTAATCAAAAATGACAAAGAAAAAGTAGACATAAAGCCATAGCTTCTTACCGTAAGTGCTTATGGTTCCTATAAATGCCCTGGCATTCTTCGTTTTCTTTCACAAGGGTTTTCTTTCTTCTGTGAGGTCTCACAAACCTCGCAGAAACAAGAAAACCCAACCATTATTGTTCATCCCCTAGATTTATGTATATCAATTGCTTGATATATCTACCTACACTAATTCATCCATATTGCCGTGTACTATTTTGTTAAGTTTGTGTGTGGCGTGTAGCTAGAAATGGATCATCAGGTGCATTATTCCAGGGTGAGTTCCATGGTAGGGAAGAGGCTGTGGAATGTGGTGAGAATGACATTGCTGATGATGAGGAAAGGGTTGATGTCTAAGAGAAAGTTGATAATGGACTTAAATCTCATGATGAAGAGAGGGAAGCTGCTAAGGAAGTCTTTGAGTAATCTCATATCCCATCATCTTCATCACGAAAACAACTACAGCAGCAGGAGTTGTAGTATGGCACGTGGTGGCTTCGGCATACAGGAGTACGAGTTCTCGTGCAGCAACAGTCCGAATCCTGTTTTTTTCCACGTCCCAGCGGGTAAGCGCAAGGTTCATCATTATTTCCCTTGCGTCAACCTACCTCAAGTGGTCGAAGAAGCGGAGGAAGAACAAGAGGGTTATTATTCTAGTACTGGTCCAAATAAGGCGGTCATGATAGTTCCAAAGACACCCGAGCCTTACGCGTTTAACTTTTGCTTTGATGCTTCTGATTTGGCTCCGGGAGAGAAGCGTAGCCCTCTTCTATCTCCTCTCGCTGTACGGGTGTCAAATTATTCGTCAGAAGATGATATTGAAGAGAATGATAACGTTGGTACTGGAACTTGTCGACGACAAGTTGACGATGAAGCTGAGGAGTTCATTAAAAGGTTCTACGAGCAGCTAAGGGTACAAAGTCGAATGCAATTGCTGCGTGATGCTTGAAAGCACATAGTTGATGAGATGCCTGAATGATTATCATTAACGTAATAACGTCATCGTTCTTCCAGCTGCCACATGACCAAATCGTTTTCAGCATCAAGTTATAATATGGGATCTATAAATAATGAATGAAGGTTTGTTGATAGGCATAGCATTGATGAGCATGGTCACGATCATTCCTTTCCTTCCATTTCATTGTATTGGACGTGTTTTTAAATAATTGCTATTATATATACGTACCTTGCAATAAAACTTCATCAATTTTAATGCGCAATTTCATGAGTTCCTTTTTGCAAAAATTTTTCAACGGAAATTGTGTTAAGGCCTGAGAAATTTATGATCAGAAGAGGAAAATTATTGAAATTAGAAGGTTGGCGGTGTCTTTTCTTTGACAACAAAGGAAGGGGTGGCCAGTCAATCATCATAGAGGGCATTTGGTGTCGTCTCTTTTTCATTTTCTTTTTTATTTGTTGCTGCATGTTTCGTGTTTGCAAATAATATGTACGGTTGCTTCCTAGGTCGCTTTTGCTTTTGCTTTATGAAAGTTGTTTTAGGCTTTCAAGTAATTAAGCCCCACTCTAACATTTTCACCAACCTCGCACCATTGTTTCTTCTTTCTAACGTTAACAAAACCATACTTTTGCCAACTTTTCACAGACAGAAGCCCATCACGGAATTGGCCTCCTCTTTTCTGCTTTAAAATGTTTAGTTATTTAACAAAAATTAGGCATGCTCAAATGCTTTAGTTCATTTAAAATACTACGATAAGAGGAATGTATTCACTATTATATGCATGTTTAGTAACAGGAAACTCATTTACATAGTTTTCATGTTTCATCATCATCACATCCAATCCGAAGTTCCGCAATAAAGCAAAACTTGAGGAAGCCTGATAATACGCATCCTTAACCCTACATAATAGAGAGGTTGTTTCCGAACATAATTTCCATGTTTATATAGTAAAAATGTTACCAGTGAAGATTGATGTCAACTAATTAAGCAATAATTCAAGGAGGGTATGGTGTAATGTTGGTGTTGCTTGTTGATTAGTACATCTTTCTTGAAGTAGAGAAAATTATATTTATACTTATGCATTATTCTGCATTGGACGGAAGGAATAATTAAACTCAGAAGCAAGGTGGTGATGAGTTGTCTCCTAACAGCACAGGGGCATCTATATATTCACTCCTCTCTTCTCTATAGATAGATGAGGATGTTGTAGGTTGCAAACAAGTTACTTATCTAACTATTTTAATAACATTTTTAGCTGTGAGCTAGCTCAATTAATTTTATATTTTTAAATCAATTAAAGGAGGAATCCATACTGGACCCAAGAAATAAAATTTATAACAAAAACACTCAATTCCAAATGAAATTAATGTGAAGAATATACTCAATCAATTGTTAAGGTAACCAAACTCGTTCCAATTATATTTGAAGTATATATTTAGATTAAGCATATGTTCTTAAATTGACGTTTCTTCTAATTAAGAATATAGATTCCAAATAATGGCCTCCAACTGTCTAACAGCACGTTGATACTCTAATAATAGTAATGCTATTGTTAACATAAATTTGGACAGTCGATGTAATTTCATATAAAATTAATCATTTGAGTTCATATAAGTACACTAGTACGTACGTGTTTTGTGTACCCACTTACACGCTGTCTGGATTTTTTTTAAATTTTAATTATGATATCTATATATAGGAAAAGCAAACCACAAACCCATCTGTCCCTGTTCACCAAACATCTTCATCATGATTCTGTGTTGTTCTCTGCTCTTGACGATCCATACTTAATTGTTGTTTATGTATTTTATTCGCTTCTTTACCCCACCGCAACTTTGTTGAACCCATACATACATGGTCGTTGCAACGTTGAAGTGACATGAGCCAGAAATTTAATATAAGAGAGTTTAAATATTTATTTTTTAAAATTTTAAAGGTCCAATATGTCATTAACTCTTTAAAGATAATTTTTTAAAAAAACCATGGGTGCCCAATGCACCCATGTAACTCCGTCGGTGCCAACAACTATTGCCTTCTTAATTTATAATTGAGAGAATATGTTTCAATTCAAGACAGTAGATAAAAGTATTGATTACAATTAGTCTAAATGTCTGTCAAAAAATTCTTTAAGTCTTTTAACATGTCTTCAGGTACTTTTTAAAAATTTATAAATAGTGGATTCTAGTTTGAAATTTACGTACTCTCTTCGAAAGGCTTGTAAAAGATCCAAGAATGCAAAGCAATATTAAGGCTCTAGCTGAATCGAAACATACTCAGACTTAATTTATATAAGCTTATCTTAGCTTCAACTCATACATCAACTTTCAACTAAAGACCAATTATGAGGATAGACTGCAAGCCATGGAGCTTAGAAATTTTTGCAAGTTTAGTCTCATTATTAAGAATAAATAAACAAATTTGTATTATATTTTAAAGAAGTGTTGCTCAACTAATGTTTTATTTCATAGATTGATATTATATATATTATTCGGGTAATTTACTTAGTAGTTGGTATCTATTCGGGTAAACAGATAATTGTTATTTTAAATTTCTATTATTATGATTTTTTGAGACAAAGTTGATATAAAATTATAAACTATATAACACAATATATTGATGAGCTATTTTGTAACTTTACAAAAATTCAAAGACTATTTTTTAATTATTTAAAATTACTTAAATAATATCTAGCATTGACCAATATTGCACTATACCAAAACTAAATATGATGCTAGTAATCAAATTTGATACTAGTATCGGTACAACATTAATAATATTGATGCTAAGGGGCCATTTGGTTTCACTTATGTTTTTCTATTGTGGTTTTTAATTTTTGTTTACTGTTTTTGTTTTCTATTTTTTTTTAAATAAAGACAAAAACAAAAACCTGTTTGACTGAGATTTGTAATATAAAAACTTAAAACAAAAAATGTTTGGTTGAGATTAGTAATTAAAAACAAAAACAAATGCATGTTTGATTTTATCATCTTGTTTCTATTTTTGTAAATTTACTCTTATATTAATAATTTTATATCATAAATTATATTTTAAAATTAATTAATTATTATTACAGTTAAAATTAAAGTATATGCAAATTAAATGTAATTAAAAATTACACATTAATTGTATATAATAAAATTATATAAATTAGAAAATTATATTAAATCATTCTAATCAATAAAAGATATCCATCATATTATAATTCTTGAAAACATAATAGTATTATCATTTACAAAACGAAACATAAATCAATTAGAAATAATATAATCACTCCACATTTGCCTAGCAAGTTCATCTTGCTTCCAAGACATATCTCGAAGTTGTGCTAGAGTAATATTATACTCCACTTGAGAACTTGCATCTTCATTTTCACTTTTCCTAATTTGTTCATCATTTTCGGCACAACTGTCAAATAACTAATCACTTTGTCCATACATTCTAATATAATTGTGTATAGCACAACAAGCAATAACGATATATTTTTGTTTATTCTTATCATAACTCGGCATGTTTTTAAGTATAGGGAATCTTGCTTTTAGGACACCAAAATATCTTTCAATAACATTTCTTAATAAAGAATACATGTAGTTAAAAAATTCCTGTGGACCTTGAGGCCTTCCTCTGCCTCTATAATCTCGCAAATGATATCTTTTACCTCAGTACGATGAAAGAAATCTAGGGATATTAGTGTAGCCCGAGTCAACCAAATAGGGCTTACCTAACATAGAAAGAACATAATATTAACAAAAAGATATTAAAAATGAATCATAATTACTATGTTTATTTAAAATAATATAATACCTTGTGAAGGCATAGGAAATTGATTAGCTAGATTTGTCAATGTTTCCAAAAGAACTCGAGAGTCATTTGCAGTACCTTCCCATCTAGCCATTACATATGTAAAACACATGTCAAATGAGCAACAACAAATAATATTTTGGGTTGGATTAATTCTTTTGCCCCTGTATGGTATTTGTTCATCAGTCAAAACATGTGATTCAATATGTGTACATCTATTACTCCTATACAATCCTAAAAATTAAAAAAAAATTAAAATAATTTTAATCATAAGGACATAATTAAAATAGTAATTAAATATATAATGTACCTGAAAATATGGAAAGAATTTTGAATTATGTTGAATCTCAGGAGGTGTATTAGTAAAAGATGGTAGAGTAATGACTCTTTTTGCAAGACGATTAACTGCATATAATACTTTTCGAACGTACTTCGAAATTGTCCAGGTCGAATGTTGAAAGCGTTCTGCATTGACTCTAGTTGTCTCTCTATACCCTATAGTCATCAAGAAAATTGCTACTTATTCCTCCACAGTCAAATGATTTGTTGCCTTTAAGCCTCCTAAACTCTTCAACTCATCACATAAACTCAAGAAGATTATCTTTCTCATTCTTAAGTTTTCATAAATCCTTGTAAGATTCCCATTCAAAATTTTTAATATCCAATCATGACCTAGTAGAGCAGAAGTTCTACATGGTTGCTTTCGTAAATAAAAATATCTGTTCTCTCCCCCAACTATAGAAATAATGATTACCTTCTTCCACTCATCCTCAGAATCTGATTCGAAATCTGATAAGAAATCCATATATCTATAATGTCAAAATAAAAAATTTAATAAAATATTCAATCAAGTATATTTAATCAAATATAGAAAAAATATTCATATAAAATATAAACTTAAAATCAAGACAAATATTCATACAAAGAACAAACTTAAAATGTTCAAAATATGGAATAGTGCTTAAGATAAAAGTGTCAAATCAATAAGAATTCGATATGCAATAACATGAAAATATAACTAAAGCGACATAAACCAATACAACTTCCTTGTTTGTGTCATCTTCAAAAAAATATTCCTATAAAGTGGAGAATCATGTAAAGCCTTCACAGTTTTTCCATATTGCACACCGTCAACACCCAATTCTTCTAAAGAATTCAGACATTCCATCATTATGTTAGACTCTTGAGATCTATTCTCTGCAGTGGATGATGTTTCACTCAATTTTTTCTCAAGTAAATCATTCTTCCTTTTTGATTGTTCACTAAGTATAAGTAAGGCTTCTTCTACAATTTTAGAATGCGTCTTCTTTGCCTTCTTATTCTTAAGAGACTTCTTTCTCTTAGACGGAGAACTTTTATCTTGATCTTCTTTTCCATTATATGAGTAATTTTCATCAATATCATTTTCATTTTCCTTTTCTGTACTATTCAATGGAGATTTAGTTGATGGATGTGCATGCACACCAGTTGCTGTAATATCTCCAAAAATATGACACAAGTCTAAAAATTCCTTACATCCTTTTTTCTTGAATCCGTGAGCCATTTTATGCTCCTATAATGATGAAAAAGATAAATGAGAATGAATAGTATATAATATATATTAATAGATCAAAAGACATATTTTACCTTAAATAGATTTTCTCAACATTCATTTGTAGCATTAACTTCACCAGTAAAAGAGTAATAATCGGTTCCTGTTTTTTTGAGTAAGTTTTTGAAATTCTTCAATCTGACCCTTAATCCATTATACTTATTCTTCAATTGAATATCAATATACTCCTTATGAAATTTTGTTTTAAGCCCTGCATTAATATTCTTCTAACCAGATTTGGAAAAGGTAGTAGTCGTTCGATTTTCCTCCTTCACTTTTTCAACCATCAAGGAGATTAAATACATTTCTATGGTATCATTCCATACCCTATCTTTTTCATTTACTTCTATACAATCATTGTAATCATTCATATTGTTTAAGCCTTCCATCTCTAAATGTAATAACATACAAGTGACATCAATCACAATAATTTTTACAAAGTATTAAATGCTAAATATAGTTTAAAATAAACATGTGACAATTATAATAATTCTAAACAATATTTGGTATCTAAACTTGCACACAAATTAAAATTTCACTTTATGTGAAAACCTGGTAGCAAAACTACTACAATAAATCATTTACACATTCCTTTATTTCATCTTCAGCTTAAGGTAATAAGCCACTTCAACAGGATTCACAAGCAAATGCATTTAAGTAACTATGGTTACATATATATATCAAATTCAACTAATGTATAAATGCATTTAATGTTTCAGTTCTCCACGGTTATAAGCAACAATAAGCTACGTGAAGACAAGAATAGGCTTCATAATAAATGACGTTATTACATGAAGACAAGAATAAGATTCACAATAAATAACGTGAAGAACTCACGTTCAAATGCATTTAACGTTTCGGTTCTCCACACTTATAAGGAACAATAGTTATTACGTGAAGACAAATAACGTGAAGACTAGGCTTCACTATGATATGAAGACTAGGCTTCACTTTTGAAAAAGCCTCTGCCACATTAAATGATGTGAAGAGTAGGGTTCACTTTTGTAACAATAGCTGTTACATGAAGACAAATAACGTGAAGACTACGTGAAGACTAGGCTTCACTATGACTAGGCTGCCACATTAAATGATGTGAAGAGTAGGCTTCACTTTTGTAAGGGATAAAGGCTCTGCTACATTAACGTTGGGTTTGGTTACTGTCTCCGTCGGTGGAGACAGATATTATTGTTAAGATTAAATATGTCTCCATAGATAATCTAAACTTATATCAATATAATCCATGCTAGTATAGAAATAATGATCTAATTCAAAAAGATGAATAAACATGATACTAAGACAGAGAAAAAATAGTAAAGACTGAATATAAAGAAAATAAAAAGAATATTGTATGAAGATAATTAAATAATGTAAACAATAATTAATGAAATAAATGATGTAAGATGTCATGATTAATCGATTAAATATTGAATTTGATCTTGGACTTCGTATCTATCCTTTTTAACTGAATTATAGATCTATTGTGTTTGATCTAATAACAATCGTGCTTCTACTAAGAGGTGATTATTTTGATGTTCCTTTGCTAAAGCTATAGC
>JAOTBA010000007.1:15236344-15248859 GCA_025629845.1 Erythroxylum squamatum
TTAATCAAGTCTATCTATCTTGTTATTATCAAAACATAAGTGGAATTAATTTTGTCAACCACCATTGGTCCAACAATTTGTGCACGCTTGGAAGTCAAGTGTTGCACTGACGATTTTGAAGAAATTAGAGAAGAACAAGAAAGACACAATGCAATAGAGAATAATTTGGAATGGAGATGAAGCATATAAAGTGTCTAAGGGTGATGGCAAACATGTTGTAAAGATTGGTAAATACCATCCATGTAGTTGTTAGGTATGGAAGCTTTATGGGTATCCTTGCAAGCTTATTATAAATGTTATTCACCATTCCAAGTAAAGGGTGGAGGCATTCGTAGATGATTGCTATAAGAAGGAAAAATTCCTTATGTCATATGGCTGTGTTGCAACCTATTAGAGGTGCAATTTGTTGGCCTACTTTTGTTACAGAATTGATAAATCCCAATGTTTTAAAAACTATACTAGATATTGAATCGGTCAAATGAAAGGTTTAAGGTTTAAAGGTTTAACCGATGATAAACCATTATATAAACTGATATATAATAAATTAAGAAATAAAAATTAAATGGTACGTAAAAAAATAAAATATTTTAAATTTTGATCAACAAATACTAATATTTTAATATCACAAAAATTAAATTTTATATCTTCATTTGTTATTTTAAAATTTTACAATTTATTTTAAACACATTCTCAACTATTATATGAAAGCACTAAGTCCACAATATAAACAATAATAACAAAAGTAAAGAGGGTAAATAGAAGTACAACAAGAAGCTGATACAATTTCCATTATTATATCAAAGCATTAAGTCGTCAGAGAAGCAGAACAATAATAATAAAATTAAGAGGGCAAATAGTAGTTCAATGAGAAGCCTTTAACGCTCTGACAAGCAAGGACCAACCTTTCCCTATACTGACTAGTCTCCTCCATAGCCATGAGCAAGAACAATCCACCAAAACAAATTATTCTTGCGTTCAAGGTTTTGAGAGACAGTTTTCAAGCATCACCATGTTTCTGTCTCGGGGAAATAGAACAGAGAGACAGAGAGAGATTGAGATCAGATGCTACTTGCTCTTGGTTTGGTTTGCTTCTAAGAGACTATTTTAAATCTCAAAACCCACTTTTTGCCTTGCGATGAAGTTAATCCCTTCATCGAATCCTAGAACGAGTTCATAAAAAATATGTAAACACTGCATTTTAAGTTTTGAGTTTTGGGATTTCTATAACAAGTACAGATGATTAAAGTTGTGTGTTATAGAGAAGTTTAGTTTTGAGACTGGGAAGTTGAGAGTTGAAGGAGAAAGAGTTGAAAGAAGGGTTCTTGAGTGTTAAAAAATCCAGGATGTGAAATACAATTGGCGTTTAAACAACATTTAAAGGGAAGGTCCAGAGTTAGAGAGAGAAGTAAAGAAGATGTTGTTGTCACACGGAGGAGGAGAACATGAAACCGGATCTTTACAGTTCAGAGAAAATCGGCCAATTTATTATTTAACCGGCCGGTTTTCAATCATAAAGGTTAAAAGTGAAAACCGAATCAGAAACTAGTCTGATTCATACTTAACCCGGTCAAATTGGTCAGTTCGGTTCGATTTTTTTATCATTGATAAATCCACCGCTAAAAAGTGTCATGCCAGAAAGCCTAAAATAGCTAGAAGAAGAGGAATAATGAGCCTAAAAATTGAAAATTCCAAACAAATTGACTCAAAAGGGTCAAGTATAAAAATGTAGAAAATGTGGCATTAATAGCTATAACACCAGAAAATCTAAGAATGAAGAGTCAACTCAACCTGTTTAGTAATCTTCACATGTATAAAACACATTCTTTGATTATCGAACCTTGAATTGATTACTATGTATTGCTTCATATATCAAACTTTTAATGATAATTATATCATATTTATTAGGTCATCACCGAGGTCTCTTCACAAATTATCAGTGCTAACATAGTTGAATATTGTTGCACTATGTCATCAAAGCAATACTTTAAGTTCTATATATGAGCATTCATTATATTGTTAATAACTAATTCAAATAAATACTATTAATAACATGTGTGTGAGGTTTCTAGCTCTTCACATAGTAGTCAATAGAAGTATGGAGAAGTTGATATACATTCATTCAAATTGTCTTTTAAACCTACAATTCTAAGGTTTAAAGGAAATCTAGCATCACTTTCCAACAATTTCAAATTGAACCAGTGAGGAGGACAACATCGTTGACTGAATCAATACATAAATAACCTTCCCATTCAAGTGCAAATGAGGTAATTAATGTGGTTAATTCATAGAATCTACATTATTGTTGTCTATATGTTATTAGAACTTTAGTTATTAGTACTTTTGTTTACAGATCCAATCACTTTTTTATATGGAAGAGTAGATGGGTGTTGTAGTACTTTTATTTTTGGTAATTTTGTTTATGGATTCAATCACTTTTGTAAATGGATGGATGTTGTTGTGTAATTATTTACTTCTTTAGTGCTCTAATTATTTATTGTGATATAAAACCATAGAATATACTTCTTAATGATTATTACAAGTATTAATTAGGCTTCATGTTCTTTAGCAAGTGGTTTTAATCTTTGTGTGGAAATTGTCAAAACATATTTATATCCCATACATGAGTCCAATTGTCCATTAAGGCATCTTCGTGAACAACAAAACAATATTGTCATAAGACAATTAACCAAAGTCCTCTTTCATTCATCAAAATTCAAGTTTGAAACAAAAATATTACAATTTAGTGTCACGTTCCCACAACAAACCCTATTATAACACTCACCATAGGAACAACAAACCCTATTGTGATAGTCACTAAAATAAATTTCAACTCATTTTTCTCTTTTGTCAACAAAATAATGTCTTCTTTCACTAGCTTTATTTGTACCTCCATTTCCTTCTTCAATATACATATTTTTTTCTTTAATTTATGAATTACTGCAACAATCCATCTCACTAAATTTTTCATCATAACATTTTAAAAAATTGCATCTTCTAACATGAAGGAAAATTAATAATTAATAAAATAAACATTAAGCATATATATCAACAATTTTTCCTTATTGAAAAAACACTTCTGGGATATTTAAGGCATCCATAAAATTTCCTTCCTAGGTTATTATCACTCTATAAATTCTTAGCAAGGCTTTTAAACCACATAATCGTCATTTGAAATTAATGTAGTATTAGTTGAAAACATCAAATCCATAGCTTTAGGTGGTAGTTACAATTATCACACTCCAATTCATATATGAAGTGTCATAATTAAATTAAGCACAACATATTGAACTTTTTTCTTTCTATTGTATTTTCATTGTCAATACGAAAGCGTATTATGTTTGATCAATTTATATAGTATAAATGTTTCAAAATTGTGTAATGGATATGACAATTTTTAACAAATGGATATGAAGAAATTACTTATGTTCAATAGTTTAAAATTCTCCTAGTAAGAAAACAATACCAGAGGAATTACCCTTTTATGACCAAGTTGACTATGATAATTTGGAATAACCAACTTAACTTATGTATATTCCATCTTTTTGTTAGCTATAATCTAGTCATGTTATATTATTCAGTTTGAGGAATAAACAAAACAAACATAATAAACATACAAGGAGTTGGCATCAATTTACATGACCATTCAGACACAAATGTAATGCCTTAACTTTGATGGATAATTAGCAAATGGAATTGTCATAAACCTTCATGTTATATTTATTCAAAGTCAGGAATAAACAAAACAATCTTAATAAACATACAAGGGGTGGGCAGTAATTTACAGGGCCATTCAAACACAAATATAATGCATCAGATCAGGTGGATAAGTTAGCAAATGAAAAAGGTGTTATGGTTGAACAAAGGCTTATGTAGAGATTGACATTTAACTTAAATACATCTAACAAGTTTTCCTTGCTTGAAACTAATTCAATAACAAACAAATTAAACTAAAATCAAGTCAAGAAAGCTCAATTGGCATGTCTAACCAAAAATTACATGAAATTAACGCAAGAAGAAAACAAACGCGGCAAGACAACAAACACAATAGTACTAATTCACAAAGATAAAAATAAGTCCACAAGAAGAAAATTGCATGAAATTAACGCCAATAAGACAACATCACCATAACTACACCCATCGACAACAAGCATGTTTAGCCAAAAAAAATCAATGCAATAAGAAGAAAGTGCGTGGTTTTACCACACAAGTAAAGGGCACCAAGACAAGATGGGTGTGAGGCCAAGAAGCGGTGTGCGATACAACATAAGGGAGCGTTAGGGTCCAACGCAAAGATGAAGCTACGATTTAACAAAAGGAACTATACCTTGAGGGATTGTTAAGATTCAACGTTGCTACTGCTACTACGAGGGAATTAGGCATTTAGGAGAAAGTTAAAAACTGGGATTTAAATTAAACGTTTCAAGACATTAAGGTTGACCTTGTATTTTACTGTAAATATTAGGATTCATGTTACTCCAATATAACTATTTTGTATTCTTCTCTGTTACTTTTAGAGGGATGGCCCCTTGTTTTTAGGCTTTGCAAGTTAAAGTAGAGGGCATTTATCGCCAGGGTGTGGGGGATTAGTGTACTCCGACACAGTGCATGAGATGAACAAATGATTCATTTCCTTTTCATTACGTACATGAATTAGAGCATTTTCTTTACTTAGAATCAACTGTGCAACAATAATATACAGACTGCAGACGTGTTACACCTTTTCCAGAATACTTGAAAATAATGATTCGTACATATATAAGAAGTCTAAACAGCTACCATCCACCAAATCCCAAAAAATTATGTGGGAAGTAAATTCCTCATGGCTGCTCCTATCAAGGGCTGTGGGGAAGCCCTTTGTCTGAGTCGAGAATACTTACAGCATCTTCATTTATCGAGCTTTTACTCCAACCATAGTTTTTCAGAGAGAAAATCTTCCGACGATCCAGTACATTTCCTCTGAAGCCCATCTTTGATGAAACCATAGGCATAACAAGAACAGCAGATGCATTGATTGAATCCTCTCCCAAACCTAGTGATACAGAACAAGCAGTCTGCCATGGACCAGATTTAGTATTTTTAGTTAATAGCTTGTATTTGAAAGCTTGTCAAACTTCTGTTGTATGTTTTATTTGAGAATGAAGAAAATAAAGAAAAGAGAAGAGCATGAAGAAAGATTGTTTCAGCCAAATTCACCTTTGCCTTGGCTATCATCTCTGTAACCTTCAGCATTATTCCTTGGGCAAGTGTTCTAGCTTCTTTATTTTGGCCATCTTCAGATGAAATGACAAGCCTGTAACATATATCAACAAGACAAAAGGCATTTAAACACCACAAGTGAAACATCTGCAAAATGTGGCACAAAAATTTGCTCATATCCTAACATGAATTGCACTTATATTGATATGATCAAAAAAAAGAAGTGTAAAGGCAAAAATCTGAAGAATGATCAAGCTCTAGAACTCCAACTATCAGTATTAGCATCCTGTTGCTCTTCTATACCAGCATTTCCTTCACTAATCTAAAAATGAGTGGAATGCAAGGCATTTTCAAACTTCAGTGTCATTGGATAATGAAATCAGATGTCCAAGAATATCAAACTATACCTGTCTGCTTCAGATGCAGTACTTGAAGACATTACAGAACCTAAGGATGAATTACCACTGCCCTCAACACCTGAGAAGATTCAAACAAGCTTCAGTGTTCATATCTGCAGTCCCAGAATTTTGAAATAACATTGATCATAATGACCTTTTGACTCGTCAGGTGCCAACAGAGATATGCCAACGAAAACAGACATCATTCCCAGTATGAACATTGTTGTCCTTAGTGCATCAAACACCTAAAATGAGAACAATTAATTGCTATTCAGAGGGCAAATGCCCTGTTAATTAATGTAGCACCATCAAGATCTCAATAAATAAAGAACGTAAATTGCCTTCTTCTGGATCATCATTCAGCTAGGGATTCCCTGGTTGTGCCTACATGAACAGGTGCTACTTTCGGTTTAAATGCCCACTGGCACATATGATGAGATACTTCATTCAATTTCAAGGACAAGCAATTGAATGAGAGTTTTGCATTTACGAAAAATATAAAAATAGCTGAGTGCTGTGCCAGATAAGTACTTAGTCAAAGTTCTTATGAATTAGAGGCTAGAGAAAAATGGAACTTTGAACCCATCATGCAGAAGAATTGCTTCTAGATCTTCAATACTACAGCAATACAAAAGCAGCAAGGTATACGGAGAGACAGAGAGAAAACCTGATATTCCTGAAAGTATACAAATCCTGTACAAATTGAGAAGAAAGTCCAAGCAATCTGAAACATAGGGACAATGAGGATGGCATCAAACAGAGACAACCCTTCATTTAGCCTTGTCATCTGAAAAAGACAAACACGGTTAGAGCTCTGTTAAATCATCAGACTCATTTACTGTGACATATGACAGAATGGGAAAAGCTATCTAACTTTTTTTTGCTAAACATCTTACCCAAAATCCTGCCGTACTAAGAAACAAAAGAAGTATGGAATACGTGAACCATCCATGCAACTGGTAACCACTATACATCGCCAATCTTAGAAGATTAGATCTGAAACCAAATGACTAGCAATCAGAATGAAGGAACATCGTGATTACATCTAGAGAAACGTTGAACGGGTGACGAGATCAAGCACTACTAACTTACAAAGATTTTGCAAACAAAACAGAACATGATCCTATTGCACCAGAAACTACAGCATATGAAAAGGGCAGCAGCATGTGCCAATAGGGCCCATGTTCTTGTCCTGAAACAGAAATCAAAATTTCTCCTCTTCTGCATATAGAAAATATTTATTTTAAGGTAAGTTAGCATGATACCTTTAATCTGGCAATAATACCAAATGACTATTAACGGAAATGAAACAGTCAAACTCTAACCTGTACATGTAATGATGCAATCCCACAACTACGATCAAAATCATGCAGTAAAGAAGAAAAGTAACATTGCTGTACTTCTCTGCCAACTGCTCCGGGGTGTATACTGATAAGGAAACAAAAGAAACAAGTAAATTGTAGCAGCCAAAGCATTGTTAACCAAGTTCACACATATTGCTGTTGTTGCTTCACTTGGAGAGAAACAACATAGCACAGTTCCCGTAGAACAATTTTAAATATGAAGCTATGCGAGCTTATCCAGCCCTCGGTAAAGCAGATGGAGGGTACAATTGGTCTATACTTTGGCACAATCTTAGTAAATGTTGAATAGTAGATTCCAACAATATACTGCAGGGATACACTCAATCTAGCAGAAAGCTCAGTTTCAATTTTAATTATTCAAGAAAGTAGTACTCCAAAGAGGACAGATTAATGAAGATGATAAAAACTTGCCATTTGATAAATGAAGATACGAAATGTGGAACGGCAGAAAGGTGAAAGGCTAATCTGGAAAGAGTGAAAGTCGTTGACACAATGCTTAATGTAATTTTTATAGAAGGTCAAACATTATGACTTTGCTTAAAATTTAAACTAGGATCATCTAAGCTCTTCTAGGTCACTTAGTTATGCACTTAATTCTTGCACAATACTTTGCTTGTTACACAATACTTTAAACAAAAACACGTCTCCTAACACCTTAATCCATTCATATCTTGATATAAAGCTCCTTTCCGAAATTTTATGCAAGTGAAGTAAATCATTACTCAATAACTCTGTTTCCAACAATTTTGCAAATGTTAAATGTCTGTAAACAATAATATGGAAATTAAGAATATAACAAGGAGTAATTCATGTACCTGGAGATTGATGATTGCCAAAGGCAACAAGAAAAATGTTTCCCAGGACAATAAAGGCTGTTGCAATAAGGACTCTGACAAAAGAGGGGGAAGTACAAAAGTAGCTTCTGTTACTGACATTTGCTTGCTCAAACTGACTATTTGATGAGAATGAAATTTTGAACAGTCTTAAAGATCTGAAAATTAGCTCACTTCAGGTTTTAACATACTTGACAGACACCATTTTGTTCAACACGAAGTAAGCAAATGCGATGTTGGATACAAATTGAATAGATCCCAAGGCCGCAAGAAGAGACTGTATGAGAAGAAAGATGATGAAATGGACAAACAGGAAAAAAATGACACATTTATCCAGTTTCAACAACAATACTCTATGGAATTACAGAATCACAAGGCACGGAAACTTAATATTGGCACTGACCTGAGCAGCATATCCAAAAGAAATGAAATTGAGGCAATTTCCAAAAAAGAAAAATAATAGACCTGCATACACAAAAATCTTTATTTAAGTTGAAGGTTAACAAGTTTTTCCACCATGCGTCAATATACACAACTATCATAATTAACATAGAAAACAAGAGCCCACCAATTCTCCAGGTCTGGAAGTGCATGATTGGCTTCAAAGGAACCTTGCTTGTTCCCTCATTTTCTGCAACTGAATGTCTTTCTCTCTGCGAAAATAACGGATTGACAATAACTAAGCTTTACTAGACCATGAGGAGACATCTAACAAAGCCATTAAGAAAATTATTTGGTATACACTGTACACTAAAATGTTACAAAGTTGAGAATATTATCGCACCTCCGTATGACCCAATTTGAGAAGATTGGTCCCGAAGTTAATAGCAATACTGCCAATGAGGTTGATGAAAGCTCCAATGACCCACTCCCCCATTGCTTAAACAGAGTGAACTGCGAGGCACGGAGTTCTCCTTTTACATGCAATTGCTTGATGATCGCCAGTCAGTCAATACATAGTATTCAGGCCTTGAAGCACTAACTTTTTTGTTCTTGTATGTCAACTATAAACGGAAATCACAGGTAGAAGAGCAACCAACTAATTAAATGAGAAAAACCCAAGTCTTGTATCAATAAAAGTTATTCCTTTTGGCTGTATTTAAGAGAAAAATATAACATCAAAATTAAGCAGATTGCCCGCCTTCCAATTTAGGGATGTAGAATTTGTAGGGAAAATTAGCAGAGAGAAGTCATAAACTTAAAATAACGGGAAAAAAAAAGCATAACAAAAAGAAACAAAGACATTGAAAAGAACACAGATTTAAAAGAGAATAATCTATTAAAAAGAATTAAGAAAATTGCATTCAGATCTGTCATCATCTTCTACACTTTACAAAGATGGATGCTTAGGGATGACCCAAGAGGAAAAAGAAAAATAATCATAAAGAAATTGAATGAAACATGGAAAGGAGAGTAAGTACATCGATGCGAAGGTTAAATTGCAGACAAAACTTCAAATGCGGTAGGATTTAATACCCTAATTGAGACCAAAGGAAGACATAAACAAATAGATGACAAATTGCAAAATCATAACAAGAAGAAATCGTTTATCCCAGAGAGAGAGAGAGAGAGAGAGAGGAAAAAATAAAACCTCAGTTTGCTATCTGTCTGTAATCTGATGTTTTTGATTCGAATTTAACACAAAAGCGGAGATCTTGGGGGCTTGGGCAAGAAAGAACTGAATATTCAAATATCTGGTTATCCTGTTAATTTATATGAGACAGTACAAAATAAACATGATTAAGGAATAAGGCGTCTCAAAGAAAACAGAATTTGGAAAAATATAGTTTTCTGTTAACTTAGAGATTTGAGATGCGTTTTTGTTGCTGCTGTTGTTAGGTCAAATTGACGTTTCTCTCCCTCGTTAAACACAGCTGGTCTACTTGTGCCAATCGCTAATAATTCCTTTATTTTATTTTTGTTTTACTATTCAATCTCACCGCCGTTAATTAGTAGCTGACAGATCGGTTGTCGGCGGGCGGAGGAATCTGACGGCTCGTAGCAGAAAGCCCGTGGAAATAATGTTATTGAACAAATAATGGCATGTTACTCATCTCTCTCAACAAAGAAAGTAGATTGACCGCTTTCTTATTTGACTCTTGACTTGTCTTTGCTTTTATCTCTAAACGCGTCAGGACGATGAATTACTGATTAGGCTAATCCGACCTTTCAGGCGGCGTAAAAAAATAAGGTCTTAGGTTTTACTTTCTTTTTTTTCCTGTCAGTGATATTAACTTTAATATTAATGTGATATTATTTTTATTAATAAAAATAATAAGATGACTTATCAATAATTTTCTTAAATAGTGAAATCTATTTTTTTTATTAATTTAAAAAAGTTAATTATGTGACAACGAAGTATACCTGAATATGTTTAGTCTTATGACAGTTGGTCATACTTAACTAAATTTGTGTTATTTGAATGAACAAACTTATGATCACATGAATTTAGAGACAAAGTTGGGAATAACATATAAGATATATTTTGGCAAGAGTTATCACCAAACGGATCTAAGAGTCACATAAGATATAATTAATAAAATTATTATCTACCTAATTTAAGTTTAATTGCTCTATTGAGCAAACTCAAGATCAACTAAATTTGGATGAGATCCTAGACCATTGAAAATATTAGATTAATCTTTTCAAAAAATAGCGAGGACTATTGTATCAAATAAAATAGTGAGAGTAACCAAATACATGATTAAAGTTATAATCTCATTTGATAGTCATGGCATATACTTGCTTTTCATACATTTATATTCTGTTTTGAGTTAAATTTACCTTGTTTAGTATAGTTAATACTAAACTAGTGAACCAAATTTCCTACACATAGCTTGTGTTTGAAAAGAGTTCTTAAAGTTTAAAAAAATTGTATGTCTGTTATGTAATTTTGCTATAATCCCTATTGAGGATTCGATAACAAAGTTTTAAAGACAAGTTAAAATCATATGGACGACAAAATATATTGACGTTTTGAGTTGACTAATGTCTCATAAACATGTAAAATATATGTCAACACCATGATAGCAAGATGCAAGAGGTTGGATAAATTAGAGCTAAAAGATATAATACCTTGATGAAATTGTTTCATTCAATTTACTCTACTAAACGTATAAACATGGACATCAATTAAAGGCTTTGTTATAGTAAGATAATAGTTGTCAAAGAAGAAAATGATCGCAAGACTTTTCTTGTCTATATCTGATATAAGATAAATTATATGTATTTTTAGTTTAAGCTTATAAGTATTTGACACTAAATTCATGTTAAACATTATTATAATGTTCAATACATGATAAGAAATTGATTGTTGATTAAAAGTAGTTGATCCAATTTATACAAATAGTTTGTATGTGTTTGATAAAAGGAGACTTATACTTAACATAAATGGTAAGAATACAAAGTTAGATAATTGAAACTATTCCTTTATGCTATATTGGTCAAATCAACATGATAAGAATCATAGAGTTACATACAAGGATATATGTAACCTTTTAAATATAAATCTTATGAAACTAGTTAAGTTGAAGACTAACCAAATTAACCTTTGTATGAAGGATAATGATTGTATTAAATTGTTTAATTTATACACGTGATGTATTGAATGGAATGACAATTCATAAAAGAATGTTACTTGTATTTTATTAAATTATTAGTGACTTTATATGATATAGTATTATATGATATAGTAATATGTATTAAATGACGTATTGATTTAATATTTTGAAAAGTTTTATTAGTTTAGATTTAAGTAGAAATTAAGCATTCAGAATGCCGAAGCATTTCGATGAGTAGTGAATTTTAAATTTTCAATTATTTATAGGGAATGAGATTCTTTGATGAATACCTTTACAATAAAATTTCATAAGAGTATGGATTTGTGTAAGGAGGAAAGCACAATATTAGATATTGTATGATGCAATATTTATTTCTTTTATAACAATTTCTAGTAAAATGACTTTCCTTCAATCGTTTTAATTAGATCAATTAGCAAGATTTTATATTAGATATGAAATGTTATGTCTTTAAAAGAGTCAAAGTTAATAATTTAAGGATGTGATGCTGGTTAAAGCATACATTATCCATTAAGTTTAGGACTAAATTAGGTATTAAAAAGTCATGAGATATCTAAAAGGATAGATATGATCTTACAGATTTGTCGAACAAAATGATTTTTTCAAAATATACTTATGGGAGAATGATTCTCAAAATAAGTAGTGGGAGCAAGATGAAATTTGAAATGTTCAAATTTCATGACAATACTGTAGGAAAATCCCGGTGTGTGCATCACATACACACGGTGCGGAAAATAAAAAATAATTATTCCAGGACCTTCCCAAAAGCCAGGATCTATGTGTCTATATAACGAAGTATCATAATTCTCAAACCACAACGACCAAAGGAGACCGTCTCTAACGGTATCCACGCAGAGGTCGGAGAACCTAACCGGATCAAACCCTTTGACCCGAAAATAGCTAGAATAAAGTAAAGAGTGCTAGCTCTTACCTTATTCTTGGAGAGCACAAGGAGAAGACGATGATGATGCTTGGAGAAGAGAAGAGTGTCGAGTATATTGGAGAGGAAGCCTTGAAATTATCTTTCAAAAACTCAACCTTTGAATTCTTCAACCCTCCTTTATACCCCACGACCATCATCTCCAATTTTGTCTTCTTATAGCCATTTGTCTTTAACCATTTAAAGACATTAAATGGTAATGAAGA
>JAOTBA010000007.1:15248959-15259613 GCA_025629845.1 Erythroxylum squamatum
AAGTCGACTTACAGGAGAATCCAAGTCGACTTATAGTACTGTGCATGTGTAAGTCGACTTACATGAGAGTCCAAGTCAACTAACACTAACAAATACATCCAATTGGAACTAGTGCCTGTGATGATGCATTTGATGTCTAGTTGAAAGGATATGGGACATTAAAAGATTCACTTTCATGATAAATTTAAAGAGTTTGTTGTAGAGATGATTTTGGATTTATCATATCTACAAGAAGGTTAGTGGGACTATAATTTTCCTCTTTAATAGGAATATGTAAAATCATATTGCTCATAAAGAGAACAATAATTCTAATTTTCAGTTTTTGAAAATATAATAGTCTAAGGACAACTCTTATTGGATATAAAAATGTAATATATTAATTTTATGAATTAGATTTATAGAGATATATTAGAAGTTGTTTACTTATTATAAGTTTAAGTATATAGATAATATACTAATATGTTTAGCAATTGAGATATTAGATACTTGTGAAGTATTAAAGATAGCTATTATTCTATGTATGAGTTGATATTTGAGTTCAAGGTGCCAAGGATATTAACTTTAAAAGTAAATCCTGATTAAGGTATATTTTAGTTAGAACAATATTATTTAGAGATTTGAAAGGTTCCAATGTAGCCATGGTTTTTAAATAAGACCTAATACATTTTGCATTTAGTGGAAATGATTAATTGGATCATTAAGTTATTTAATGAACTTGATATATTTCCTTACATTGTTTAAGACAATAATGTACTATAGAACATTAGTCATTAGGCATGAAAAAGGAGCTAAGGTCTCATTAAAGATCCAAATATGTATTTAGGTAATTTATCTTAATTATGTGATAGTTAAGATGAAACTTGTAAGATTTAAGCAAGTGCTCACTATAGAGAATCTTATAGAATTTTCTTATTAAGTCGTTGTTCTAACAGTAGCATGATTGTCACATAGTAATATGGTATATGATACTTACACAGTTGGCTTAGTGCAAGTGGGAGATTGTTGGTTTACATCTTAGAGCCAATCAGTTAGTTGTAGTTTAGTGATAAAATAGTTAAAGGATTATTTATCTTGTACATATTTAGATATACATGATAAATTCCAAGGGATAATTATACATTGAAAATAAAATTATGATGAGATTATAATTATGATATTCATATTGCATTTATGTATTATCCCTAAATTGTTCCTAGTTATTGTTCTCCTAAGACTAGACATTAATAGAACGTAAAAAGACTATCACATGTTATGTTTTTCCTTATAAAGGAAGTTGTTGATCTCATAGGCTAAAGTATGGAGATATTTAAATAAACGTGTGGATGCTTGTTAGAGAACAAGTTTACTAAACTAACCCCATATGAAATATTCATTTAGAACATTACTTGTATGTTTATGGAAATTCTCACTGTGATGATTGTATAATTGATCCTTTGACTTGAGGTTTCCAAAGTTATCATGTATAGGAATTTTTATGTTTTGTTTGACTTGAGGTCTCCAAAGTTATCATGTATAGGGATTTTTATGTTTTGATACTATTTATAACTTATTCTAATTGTAGTTAGTTTAGTCGATAATTATTGGATGTAGCATGAACTATATGAAGGTAGTTGAGTGATCAAGTTATAATTCATCACCCCAAAGTAATTAAGGACAATGTTTCATTGTTCTCAATTTGTATTAATTCGTGAAATCTTTAGCCAATGTGGAATGACACTTTATAAATAGTTTGCAAATGTCATTAATTAAATAAATAGCTAATGGTGAAGAACTAATATAATTGTACTCGAAATAGAGCAGGTATTAGTTATATGTTTTGTGTCTAATCGGAACATTATATGATGAAATGATTGAATTATATGAAAAATTATGCACAAAATGTTAGTCAAATCTACTTTGACATTTCAATACATTTGGATGGCATGATATGTTGCTAGACACTAATCTTGATCTACAGATATAAATTGTTTAATCAGAGAAATAAAGATAAGTTAAAGGAATTTAATTTATCTAATCCTAAATATTATTTAGGGTTATAATTTGTATCCAGTGCCAACATATTTGGGATCATAATGGGTCACACATAAAGAATAAGTTGAAGAGAAAAACATATTTTAATTAAGTTAGACTCGATTGTAAAGTTTAAGAAAATTTATGATTAAATATGAGATATTTAATAAATAAGGATCAATATGAGATATTGTATCTTATTTGGGCATAATTGGTATTTAATTAGAATTATTTGTAATTCTAATTAAAGTTTAATTAAAATTAAAATCTAATTTCAATTAAATTACTAAAATGTCCAAAACCTAATATAAATAGGTTTAGGCTTTAATGGAGCTAGCACTCCTTGTTTAACCCTCTCTATAAGAGTTACATAATTCTCTTGACTTCTTTTATGGATACCATTATAGATAGAAAACTTGTACGACTATAATAGTTGAGATGGATTGATTTCAAAAATGGTATACCAGATATAACAAGAAAATGATCAAGCTTTGGAATGAGGTATGAATTAAAATTTATGCTTTATTATGATTTATGTGTTGATCATTTTATAGAATTAAAGTGATCTTGGTTTTTGATAAATTAAAATATGAAAAAAAAATCATAATTATTCCGCAACAGTTAGGATTAGATCCAGACCTGATTTTCCAACATTTATCTCATTAGAGCTACAACTTTGAATCACTACTCAGATAATTGTACACATATAAAATCCTCAGAGGCATGTGTGACGCTTTCTTTGCAGCCTCTAGCAATTAGGGGTACCTTAGCCCATCTCATCGTGGTCTCTCCTCAGTTTAGAGAATGGGCAATGGCTTGCATCATTCAAAGCTAATGGAGAATGAGGAATTGATGGTGACAACTTTTGGAGAAAAATAATAAATTGGTATTCCTACAATGTAGGTGGTGTTTATATGTCAATGGTAGCTCAGGAGAGTGAAGATGAATGGTAAAAAGAAAGAAATGAAGGAAGAATGAGAGGAAGCAAAAATGGAGATTGAGAAAAAGAGAATGATGAGAATAAAGCAGATAAAAATAGAGCATTTCCATATAGATGAGAGATCTCCCCCTTTAAGATAATAAAATTTGAGGCAAATTAAACATAAAAGGATTAGAAATAAATGAAAAACAGGTTTATGCAAACTGAATTTGAGAGCATTTAAATAGAATTTGATGAGGTGAAATTATATAAAATAAATAGATATAAAAAGATAGATATAAAAATAGTTGGACAAAATTAAATACCGACAAAGTATTATACATTAGTCGACTAATGTCATTATTACTAATCATTGCAATAACTAGTTTGATTTTTTAACAAGCATATTTGGTTATTGTCAATATGATAAAGGGTCAATTTGGATTCTAACATTTTTATCATAATTCAATTTAAATCAAAATATTTTGACACGTTTAAAAATGATTCTAATGTTTCATAAATGTTCAATTTGAACATTAACTTAAACTTTTCTATTAGTCCTCCAATCTTTTTAGTGGGTTCTTTATAAAATATGCATCCTACATGTCAAATGGGTGCAAAAAAAAACTCTCTCTCTCTAACTTCTCCAAGTCTTTTGTGTACAATTGTTGAAACTGTAGAAGAGAATGTGGAAAACCCTAAAGAAAACCATACATTTATTACCCCTATAATAAAACCTAACAAGCAAAGAAGGAAAAAAAGTATAGTATGGAAACACTTTACCATAGAAACCATAAGTCCTAAATATAAAAGGGCATGTTATAAGCAATACAAGCAAAGTTTTGCATACCAATCACCTTAAATAGCAAATTGCTAAGCAAACTTGCCTTTCACTTTTACAATGTCAAGGGAGTCTAATGATGCCATATACTTAGGGGACAAGTGGAAGTAACAATTATAAACCTCCAAATCAACCTTTAGCATACCATACATTCCATTTGATTCAGGTTGATGTTGCCATGAGATTGCCAAAACGATTAGCATACATGATTACCCACTTCATATTATAGAACATTTTCAATTTGTAACTTTTGTCCAGAATGAGAGAAAGAGATGACAAAAGAAGTTTAAAACAACAAGAGTATTGTGAAAAAAGAATCTTAGTTTAACCTTTTTTTTTAATTTTTTTGTCACAATTGAGGAGAAACTCCATTTAGCAAAAAGAATATTAGAATCAAGCATTGACTAAGATTTCCAAAAGAACTGGTATGGTAGTCTTCATTACAACCCACAATAAAGCTTATGTGCGTTCCTTAACATGTCATACACTAGAATAGGGTTACATTCATTAAAAATCTCATGAAAACAATTATGGATAAACATAATTATCTTTTAAATGTGTGAAAGTTTGTATCTTTGCTCAAATTCCTTTAAAAGGAATAACTAAGAAAATAAACACAATTTTTTTGGCAAATCAGAAGATTTTATACAAATTAGAAAAGTTATGTACACCACTGGAGACTACTTGAGCAGTAATCTCTTGCCTACCAAAAGGAAACATAATGTAAATACACGAGGAAGCTACATCACTTCCTTACTACAAACACAAACAACTGAGACAACAATAGACTCCCTACCTAAGAAAAAACCTTATAGAGCTAGCTCATCTAACCAGTAACATAAGTTAACCAAAAAAACAATTTACAGCACTATTAATCAACCATCAATTAATTATAATCCAAATCAGCTTACAGCATAGCATAAAATGGAGATTGAGATGATGTTTCCACTCACATACTTCCATTGATATACCAATAATAAGTCAACTGGATTCCAACCGTAGGAGATGGTTCTCCAAATGTCAAAGTTTATGATCTTCTTCATCTTATCAGTTTCGGGAAAGACCATAAACTGTCGACTCTATGTTTTGTTGATTGAAAACAAGAATGTTTACTGATCTTGTCTTCTCTTCTGCTTTAGGAACTGAAGAAATGTTAGAACTCCATCTAGCACTCTTGAAATAACAAACCTGCAGAAAAATTATTAGTGAATAAGAACTTCAGCAATTACCTTCATACAGTGTTTGATCTGAGAAGTTCCATAACTTGGAAGATCACTATGGAGTATATGCTTCCCACATCTATGGCTTCATTTTTGAATGTTCTAATATTTCTTTCAATGCAAATGTTATAGATAGTAACAGAAAGGAGGACGGAGAAAAGGTTAAAGTCATAAGTTCTATTATTTAAGGATTGGTTAAACCAAATGGGAATGGATTGAAGGTTTGTTTGATTAGGAATGTGTATTTGAAAGTGGTTGAGGCAATGTTCCCACACGGTTTTAGAGAAGGAACATTCAAAAAACAAGTGTTCAATGGTTTCGTTATCCGAGATACACAAGGAACGGTGATTAGGAGTATGGAGGAAAAGAAGTTTATCTCATGTTTGCAACTTTTTAAGGAAAGCCAGCCATAGTATGAAAGAACACCTAGGGCTGTTGTTTTTAAACCAGACCAGTTTATGCCAAGGAACATTCTGAATTGGAGGTCTCAAGAAATTATAAGTAGAACCATTAGTGTACTTTTTTGAAGGGAAAGCTAACCATTCCAAACAATCAGGTTTAGAGCAATTTGGTTGGTACATTAAAGGCTATAGGTTACCAATGATCTCTATAGTTGCATCTTGCCATCTCCACTCATTATTACTGATAACTTTGGAGACTCTTGTTGTCATAGGTAATTCTGACCCATTGATCTCCCTCAGAGAAGAGAAGTTCTTCAGGATGCCAAGGGTTTTGCCATAAAAGAGTAGAATTTCCATTTCCTATCCTAAATCTGAATTGGTTCCCAATTTTATCCCTCACAAATAAGATCTTTCTCCAACTCCATGAACTATTATTAGTAGGTTGGGCACTCCAGAAAGTTTTCCTTCTCAAAATAATAGTATGCACCCACTTAACCCGTAAAGCTTTACTATCATAAAACAAATACTAGATCTGTTTCCCTAATAGAACATAATTCCATGTAGACAAATGTTTAATACTTAAATCTCCCTCCCTTTTTGATCTACTAATATCACTCTATTTAACCTTAGCATGAGATTTGAAAACCCCTTTCACTGCGCACAAAAAATTCCTAAGTTTAGACTCTATATCCTTAAGGATGGAAGAAGGTAGAATGAAATGGGTAGACCAATACACTTGAAAATAAGACAGGATATAAATCACCAATTGGAGTCTACTAGTATAAGAAAGGATTTTATGAGTCCATTTGTTAATCCTAGCATCAATTTTCTCTAATAAGGGTAAGCAATCCCTCCTAAATAACCTACCTGTTAAGAGAGGTACCCCCAAATACCGAATAGGGATAGTACCTTTCTTGAGCCCAGATATAATTTCCATTTGAAGAGTCAAGTGGTACATATCAGGAGATAAGAAAAACTGACTCTTGGAAGGATTCATGTCTATACCAAAATAACTAAAGAAGGTACACATACAATTAAGCAAAGTTTGTGCTAAACTCAGATCTGCATGGCAAAACAACAGGAGATCATCAGCAAACAAAAGATGGGTAAGTTTAAGAGTTTTGCATCTCCAGTGGCATTTGAAGGAAGGGCTACCATCTCTGCAAATGTTCAAACTCCTAGAGAAGACTTCCATACAAATAATGAAGAGGAATGGAGATAAGGGATCTCTTTTTTTCGTAGTCCTAACTTCCCTCTAAAAAATTTAAAGGGAGAACCACTGCTCAAAACAGAATAAGATGGAGAAGTTATACACTCTTTGATCCAATCTATGAATTTTAGAGGAAAGCCTACAACTACTAATGCATTTAGAGGAAATTCCATTGAGTGGAATCATAGGCTTTTTGAAGGTCCACTTTAAAAGCAAATCTCCTCTAGTTATTAGAAAGATAATAATTTTTGAAAATTTCTTGGGCCAACAGGATGTTATCCCCTATTCGATGATTCTTAATGAAAGCACTTTGATTTGGACTGACAATGTGAGGAAAAATCTCTAAGCCTATTTGCAATGATTTTAGCAATCACCTTATAAAGCATGTTGCAACAAGAAATAGGCCTATAATCTAACACTGTGGAAGGATGATATTTTTTTGGAATGAGTGAAATAAAAGTGGAATCAAGCTCTTTAAGGAGTTTTCTATGTTGGAAAAAATCTTGGATGGCACTAGTAACTTCCTCTCCAATAATATGCCAGGTTTGCTTAAAGAAAAACCCATTAAACCCATCCAAACCAGGGGCCTTATTAGGGTTAGGAGAATTGAAAACCTTCCTAATCTCTTATGCTGAGACTTCAGCGGTAAGAGAATTAGAAAGATTATTAAGCAAGGAATGAGAGAAAAGATTTTCCACAAACTTTTTAGAAGAGTGAAGAACCTTTTTATCCCCAATAGAACCCTGAAAGTATTCAAGAAACTGATCTTGAATCTCTTCTAGACCAATAATCTTGTTCCCATACCCACTACTAAAGATTGTATGTTGTTTCTGTTTCTGTTAGCTAGGAGTGAGTTGTGAAAGAATTTAGTTTTCCTATCTACTTCTCTGAGCCATTTAATACTAGAAGACTATTTAAAGAAAGACTCCTGATCATCTAGAGCTCTAATTAACTCATTTATGGCCTCAAATTCCTTAGCAATCAGAAGAGAAGACTTAGGCATAAGTCTCATTCGATCCTGGATATTATTAAGAGTAACTTGGCAACTTTCAACTCTAGCATTCACATCACCTATCTGGCCAAAATTAAGAATTTTTAAGGGCCTTTTTAACCAACTTGAGCTTGGACACAACACAAAACATAGGAGTACCTTGAACTTGAGAGGACCAAGCATCCTCTACTGTTTGAAGCAAATTAGGCTGAGAAGCTAGAAAATTATAAAACCTGAAAGGAGGATATCTCTTCTGCATCTTTACTAAAAACCTAACCACTATTGGAGGGTGGTCTGAGATGTTTGGGTTATGAATAACACTACAAGAACTAGGAAACCTAGAGCTCCATACTGAGTTAATGAGGGCTCTATCTAACTTCCTAGCAATAAAGAAATCTTCGCATTGCTTATTGTTCCAAGTAAAACTTGGACCGCTAGAATTTAAATCATACAAAGCACTGCCCTCAACACACTTCCTAAAGTCACTCATCCCATTCATAGCTGAGGGACTTATAGGATCTGCCTCATGAGCGAACAAAATAGCATTAAAGTCCCCCGCTATAATCCATGGAAGATTACCAATAGAGAGGTTGATATTAGATAAGTTAGACCAAAGATTCTTCCTATGGTTGAGGTTATTGGATCCATAACCACAAGTCACGAAGAAGGATGAAGAACAGTTCCTAGGGGTCATCTCTAAGTGAATCAGCTAGTCATTAGCGCTAAGTATAGAACACAAAAACAATCAAGATTCCAAGCTAACACAATCCTAGCATTTGAAGCATGATCAACATTACTGTAAGAAAGCCATCTAGGATACAAGGAGGAGCATACATTATTCAAATAGGAGGGAAATCTAATCCTAGATTCAATTAAACAAACAAAAGAAACAGATAATCTCTTAAGACAAGCATGTACTGCTAATTATTTTTTAAGGTTGTTAAGACCCATAGCATTCCAAAATACTAAATTCACAACAAAAAAATCAGAAGCATCTCCTACTTCAACTTCCTCCTAGATTTCCTACTTTTCCTCACGGTAAAATCCCCCTCTGCCCCTCCCATAATACCAGGACTATTAGGAACCAATTTAGAAATAGGAGAGGAAGAAGTAGTACCTACTTGATTTATAGCAGGGAGGCTTGTATCCTCAAGGTCTACACTCGATTCATCTTGCTTCTGTTGATCCTTGCTTTGAAGAGTAGGAATACCAACTGTACTCACTTTTTTATCAACTTGTATTTTCATCTCATTGTTTTGATCCATCTGTTGAGATCCTTGGTCCTTACATTGCTCAGTTTGAATCTCTAATGTTCTAATCTCCTTATTACTTTGAACTATCTTCTCTGAGGTTGATTCATGCTCCTTTCCTTGTTGGTTTGAGACATTTTGTATCTTCTCCTTTCCTTTCTCCAACTCCTACTGTAATCCAGTCTCAAACAATCTCCCTGTAGGTGCCCATTCCTTCTTCTGTGCATGATGATCAGGCCTTCATTCATACTCAATCTTTATTTCCTTAAAAATTATTTTCCCTTCCTCATTGTAAGTAGCCAGTTGAAAAGAGGAAGGCCAACTCCTCTATAATTCTAACTCAACACACATCCTTGCATACACTATCCTAGACATCCTAGTCGTTTAAGTATCCATGAGGAGAGGGTGTCCCACAGTACTTGCTATTCTTCCCAACCCTTCTGTGTTCCAGTATTCTACTGGAATATTATGAAACCTAGCCCACATCGGGGCAAACTTAACATCTTCTTGTCCCCACCCCCCCAATTTAGATTCCACGTTCATAAAAATAAGGGTTTACCTTGGATATGCCGAGGAACCTTTTCCAAAACCAACTTCATTCCTCTCTCTGAATCAAATTTAAACAGAAAATTATTGGAGCTTGTAATTAAAGTTTCCTTTAGCCTAATTTTTACCCAAGATTTTGCTAAAGCTCTCTGGACCACAGGGAAAGTAGGTCGTTTACCTGTGAAAAAACCTATCAGGGCTAACTTGAACTGAGCATCTCCCTTTTTATCTAACTCTGGAGGGGGGATGACATAGATCTGGTCCTCCTTGACCTCCAGGTGGTAATAGGTTAAGGCTTTATCTTCTGTAAAGTCCCCAGTACCATCTGAAACACCTGACTTTCCTGATCTGGTGTTCCCCGAAGTATTAATCTCAAGAGGATAGGAAGAAGTTTTGGGATCATTCTCCTATTGAAAAGCAAATATTCGTTCTGCTAGTAGGGTTTTGTCGTAGAAGAGATTTGGTTAGGGTTAATGGAAAGGGAGGTTTTCAGAGGATAATTTTTAGTCGAGGGGAGGATGATGGTGTTTGGGTCTGTATTTTGGTTATGGGTTCAATTAGGGTTTTCATAAGATGATTTTTTAGAGGAGCTACATGCAAGGACAGGTAAAGGGGAAAGAGGGGTTCAAGGCGGGGTAGGAGAAGAAGACAAAGCCATGGAGAAAGAGCTATAACCCACCTATAATCTCAGAAGTTATGGGTCTCTACTCGTCGCTCTCTCACTTTCTCGCTAATCGCTCTCTCGCTCATCAATGTTTAATTTTTATTTTGTACTAACTGATAATTTATATAACAATTTCCCTTTAATAATAATACTTCATATGATTCAAACCTCTGTTGCTCAAAAGAACTAGAAAAGGAGATATCATTATAAATTATATTCCTTTTATTGAAAATCTATCACACGAAAGAAGGCAATTAGAATAAAAGGCACAACCAATGCACTTTTCTCTCTAATTTTATTTCTAATCTATGATTACCTTGATGTTGCATTCACTTTTTTTTATTATTAATAATCTATATATAAAGGGATATGTAGTGAACAACAATGAGAAAATAGTATCACCATGATTAACGTGAAATGAAGATATGGAATTGCCCAACAACTGGTATAGAGATTAAACATCTTTAATTTATAATTGGTTTTACACTAAATAGACACAACACATAACATTGTGTGACCCATTAAGTTCCTAATAAATTGGCAATGATTATAAATTATAATTCTAATTCACAATTAGAATTAGATAAATTAAAACTCCTTTT
>JAOTBA010000007.1:15264166-15281109 GCA_025629845.1 Erythroxylum squamatum
TGTTATGAGAGGTTAGTTTTGTTACATGTAATTGATTTAAGATATAATTAATAGGCTAGCTAAATCACAACCAAAATTGAACAAAAACATTGGGTTCTATGTAGAAACATCAAGATGTCCAAATGATGGTTGTTCTCTTATTCTACTTTATGCCTTCAACTAATTTGAATTATTTCATGGTTGTTTGCTTACATTGTACATTGTTTGAACATGAGTCGGATCAGAAGTTGAACATTAAATAATAAGTAGAAGAAGAAAATTAATTTCGTACAATAATAATAATGATAATGATAATAATAATAAATTAACATTAATTTTAATAATAATAACAACAATAATAATAAACATTAGAATAATAAAGTTAATAATAATAATAATGATGATGATGATGATAATAATAATAATAATAATAAAGTTAATAATAATAATAATAATGGTAGTAATAATAATAATAATAAAGTTAATAACAACAAAAATAAAAATAATTGATAAAATTAATAATAATAAGACTAATAATAAGTAGAAAATTTATAATAATAATTAATAATAGTATGAATAATTAATACCAATAATAATTAAAAGATAACACATAATAATAATAATAATAAAAGTTAATAATAATAATAATAAAGTTAATAATAATTATGATGATGATGATGATGATAATAATAATAAAAGTTAATAATAATAATAATAATAATAAAAGTTAATAATAATAAAGTTAACAATAATAATAATAATAATAATTCTAAAGCTAATAATAATAATTATAAAGTTAATAATAATAATAATAAAGTTAATAATTATAAAGTTAATAATAATAATAATAAAGTTAATAATAATAATAATGGTAGTAATAATTATAATAATAAAGTTATAATAATAATAATAAAGTTAACAATAATAATAATAATAATAATAATAATAAAGTTAATAATAATAATAATAATAACAACAACAACAATAATAATAATAACAATGATAATAATAATAAGGGCATTTTGGTCTTTTGTTACTTATTCCTTTCTTATTCCAAGTTTAAATATTCAAACCAAACATTGGAATAGAAATTCTCATTCTATTCTATTCCGTGAACCAAAGAAAGAAATACGCATTCTTTTATATTCCTCATATTTTCTATTCTTAGGAATAACTATTCTATTCCCTGCCTATTCTATTCCGTGAACCAAACAGGCCGTTAGTGCTGCAAAACCCTAGGAGCAAACAACAAAGACCCTCGTCTCTTCTTCTATAATCTACTAAGTATATCATGTTTCTCAATATCTCTCTGTATTTGTATAGTATAGTGATTGATTGTTCGTGTCTGATTGTGCATTTGTGTGTTTGAGAGCATAAATGAAAGTGGTCGCCGCATACTTGCCTGCTGTTTAGGGGGACAACGACTCCCCTACGGCCGACGACGTGAAGCGCATTCTTGGATCTGGTATGTCTTTTCTTGCTCCATATTTTTCAGCTTTTGATATTTCGTTTTATTCTCTTGATAAATGTTAAAGCATTCCTTTTTTTTTTTGTTATGACAAACTGATAAAAGAAGAAAGCATCTTTACCCTCTTTACAGCACAATCATGATACAACGAAAGTTCATCTTGACAAAAAGGTTCAGTTTCATTGACTTGCAAACCTACACTGTAAAGCAATAATCGATAAAAAAGGAAAGGAACTTACATAGAAAGAGGGTCTTTAATATACCATCACACAAGTTAACACCTTGATTGAAGCACATGAGAGGCAATTTTTGGTGGTACAATAGGAGATGGCGGACCCGTCATCAGGTCATCTCCAACCAATGTAGTCTCCTCCATAGTTTGGTTGTGCTGAATCCACAGCACGAATTGTCAAACCTAAAGTTATATATAATATGATTAAAATGAAAGAGAAATGAGGTAAGGCACCAATCTAAGGCACACTTCATATATGGATTGTCGTTATGCATTTGAAAGAAGAAACTCCAATTAAAACCTTTCACGTAGGATGAACTTTAAACCGTTTGAAATAAGAATGGAACTTGAATCAAACAAATGCAAGTACATGAAACAACCGGGAGAAAACTGGCTGAATCTGATCTTCTAGCACCACACAATCTCTCGATCATAAACTGGTTGAATCTGATTCCACGCGAGCTGCTAATGTGTCTGCGGTTGGTTGAGGTGCCGCTCTTTTTTCTGATGCAAGAGCCCCTTTTTTTCATAAGAGAGAACACTAGCACCATCCGACTTCACTGGTCTTATTCATCTATATATAGATCGTGTGTGCATTCTCCCCGATCGAATGACTTCGGTACCTTGCAGAACAACCTCTAAACATAAAAATGACAACTTTTGCTTGAAAAGCTTCTGATAGGTCAGTGGCCGGTCTAAATTGATGTAGATTCACGCCATATAACAAAATTGAACTTGAAGAAATGAAAACTGAGACATGAAAAGCTCAACATATTTGCAATAGACATAAGTTTCCGATGACAAATGGCTCTAAAAATTTCATATCAGAAACACCAAGTTTAACTGAATTACAACACAATCCAAAAAACCTAATTTTTATTAAAAAATAATAATAAGTTTTTGACGAAATTGCCCACTATAAATAGAAGTATGAGTTTTTTTTTTTTTTTTTGGTCAAAAAGAAGAATTCCATTACTAAGAAACCACAAGTTCAAGATACAGCAGTAAAACAGCAATATACAAAGGAGAATTAAGCAGAATAGTATCTCTAGCATATTACTACACCACAATAGCAGTTATGGAGGGGCTGGTAAACCATCACGGCTCAAAATACCAACCAAAGAAGATGGAGGTGCTAATACCCAATCACCCAAGCACATCTTCTTGCGAGCTTGCTTTGCTAACCAATCAGCTACTCGGTTAGCTGCGCGATTTATTAGAACGAAATCAATACCCTGTAAAAATTGCAATCTGTACAGAATATCAGTAATGTAAGGAAAAAGCCTCCAGTTACCATGCCCTTTATTCTGAACAATTTCAGTATAAAGAGTATGTGAATCCAACTCAATATGTACATGATGATAGCCTTTTTGTGCCAGAAACTTCACTCCTTCCCACACAACTTTAGCTTCAACCTCCAAAGCTGAGCCTGCTTTCCAATCAGACACAAGACCATCAACAACATTGCCTTCATCATTCCGAAGAATCACAGCCCAACCCGCATCCCCATTTTTAAAAGCTCCGTCACAATTCAACTTCATAAAACCAGCAGTTGGCTTAATCCAATACTCCTGTAGTGGCATCCGAGACAAACCAGCTGACAGCCGTGGAAATCGACATGCCGACAACAAATCATAGCTTTGCTCAATACACCTCCGCGGATCTGGCCTACCCTGTTTAAACACCACCTTACACCTCTGCTTCCAAATATTCCACAGCAAAGAAGCAATTAACCCCAACTGATCATTACCAGTAGCTGTCTTCTTACAATATGCAACCATCTTCATTAACCATGCATCTAAAGTGGATAACCCGTCTCTAGAGATCTTTAAGCCCAAGGCACTGCCAAACCAAACACATTGAACCCAAGGGCATAATAACAGCATATGTTCAAGTGTTTCAGATTCACAGAAACAAACAGGGCACAATGCATTAATGCTAACTCTTTGACGGACCAAATTAGAGTTAGTGGGCAGTAAATTTCGAAGGGCTTTCCAGAGAAATACCTTAATCTTGGGCAGAAGAGGGAGTTGCCAAAGCCATGTCCAAAGGGTCTTGTCCACCGAATGAGAAGAAGCAGCTTGCCCATTGGATTGAATGACAGCCGCCTGTTTCAAGACCTGATAGCTCACCTTGACTGAAAAAATACCATTCGCTGCTATTGGCCAAACATATCGGTCCTGTGAACCTTTACCACACACAGGAATGTCCTGAATCATGTTCTGCTGTTCAGGAGTAAAAAAATCTCTCACTGCTTCCAGATTCCACTTGCCATCATGAACATCAATTAGATCTGCTACTTTCTTTGGGGCACTAACAGGAAGGCCCTCAGGTTTAGCCACCGCTATATCCTGAATCCATGGTTCATCCCAAAGATTAATACTTCTGCCATCCACAACTTGCCACTGGATGTGTTGTTTCAGGAAATCCCTCCCTTCCAATATACTGGACCAAATCCAGGAAGCCCGCGAACCTTTCTTAGCCTGCAAGCATGACGTGTTAGGAAAATATAAACCTTTCAGCACCCTTGCCCATAATGCATGTGGCTGAGTTAATAAGCGCCAACACTGCCGTGCCAGTAAAGCAATATTCAGGAGATGCATATCCTTAAAACCCATGCCTCCAACACTTTTACACACTGTCATTTTGATCCAGCTAGCCCAATGGATCCGATGCTCATTACCCTTCTGCCCCCACCAGAAATCAGCCATCACAGAATTAATGTCATCACAGGTGGTTTTTGGAGACTTTAAGCACTGCATCAGGTAAATAGGCATAGCACAAGCCACAGCTTTGATAAGTACCTCCTTACTTCCTTGACTAAGCAGCTTGGCCTTCCATCCAGTGATTTTCTTGATAATGCGATCTTTAATGAACTCCACTGCCCTGCGCTTTGTCTTACCCCAGATAGTAGGCATGCCTAGATAAGTTCCAGGATTAGGAGCTTCAGGAATACCCAGCAGCTGCTTCAATTCAAGTCGCTTGAGGTCAGGGGTATTAGAGCTGAAGATAATGCTTGATTTGGACAAATTCACCTTCTGTCCTGAAGCTTTGCAGTACTTATCAAGAATAGCAAACATAAGGGAAACATTAGCAGCATCAGCAGGCAAGAAAAATAATGCATCATCTGCAAAAAGTAAATGGGACAAAACTGGAAAGCCTCTAACTAACCGAAGACCCTCTAATTGTTTGGACTCAATGACTTGGGTAACCATCCTACATAAAACATCTACAACAAACAAAAACAGGTAAGGGGAGATAGGATCCCCTTGCCGAAGACCTCTAGATGGAGTAATAAGACCTGACCTCTTACCATTGACATTGAGAACATAGGTAACAGAGCATATACACTCCATTATCCAGCTTATCCAAGTTGAATTGAAGCCCATTTTCACCATAACTTGCTGCAAAAATAGCCACTCCACCCGATCATAAGCTTTGGTCATATCAAGCTTCAAAGCCAACCCATACTGCTTCCCCTTTCGAATCTTTAAATTGTGGAACACTTCACTTGCCACCAAAATATTATCCTGAATCTGCCTCCCCTCCACAAAACCACTCTGATTGCAAGTAATAAGAGCCCCCATATGAACCTTCAATCTCTCAGTCATGATCTTAGAGATTATCTTATAGCTGAAGTTACAACAACTAATAGGTCGAAAGTGTGAAACATCTTCAGGATGTTTTACTTTGGGCACCAATGTCACGCAAGTCTTATTCAATTCTTTCAACAGAAAACCAGTCTGAAAGAAACTCTTAACTCCAGCAATAAGAGCATGTTTAACAATATCCCAAAACTTTTGGTAGAACAACCCATTATACCCATCAGGCCCTGGAGCTTTCAAAGCTCCAAGGCTAAACACAGCAGCCATTATTTCATCCTCTGTAACTTCAGCAACAAGAGTCGCATTCATCTCATCAGTAACTATCCTAGGAACAACTTGGAGTACCTCATCCATAGCACTACAGCCCTCACTAGCAAACAATTGTTGGTAAAACTGAAAAAATTGATCAAGCACTCCAGTTTCATCCTCAATCCAGTGGCCGTCAGTACCTTTTATACGAAGAATCTTGTTTCCCCGCCTTCGTTGTAGAGTTGACTGGTGAAAAAATTTTGTATTCTTATCCTCAGCAACTAACCACTGCACTCTAGATCTAGAATACCAATATTGTTCTTCTCCTGCCCAGGCCTTCTTTAAATCCCTCAGTAAATGCTGAATTTGTCGGTTATCTTCCACCCCACAATTTGTTTTTGCCTGCACCTCAGCCATCTGTTGCAGAAGCCCATCAATCTCTTTCCGGAAATTAGGAAAAACCTGTCTACTCCAAGCGATAAGTTTGGACCGACAGGCTTTCTGTTTCTGTACAAGCTGGAATAAACGAGACCCAGCAAACTTGCTTGCCCAACCTTCTGAAATAATCGGACCACAATCCTCATGCTCACTCCAGAAAACTTCACATTTAAACTGCCGGGCACCCATCTGCTCCCTAGGGGCAGTATCCAGCAACACCGGAGCATGATCAGACCCAACAATTGGTAAATTGGTAACCTGATAGTGAGGATAGGATTCAATCCACTTCAGATTGGCTAAAGCTCTATCAATTTTCTCCCTAATCTCCCCTTCTGCCCTTTTATTGATCCAAGTATACCATAACCCTTTAGTGGACAAATCAATCAAACCTGAACGCACTATCATATTCCTAAATCCATCCATCTTGCTAACAGCCCGTCGATGACCCCCAACCTTTTCTGAATGGGTAAGAAAGTCATTAAAATCACCCATACAAAGCCAAGGACAGCTAATGTCCTAGCTTGCCGCACAATTCGCTCCCAGGTCAATTTCCTCTCTCGCAAGTCTGGATCCCCATACACCCAGAAGATCATCCAATGAATACCATCCTCATTATGACACACATCCATGATAATAAGATGTTTGTCCGACGCCACCACCTTCACATCCACACAATCCCTCCACCACACTGCTAAGCCTCCCCCAATCCCAACTGGAGGAACATACACAGCTGAATCCATGTGACACTTTTTCCTAATATTTTCCAATTTTTCTGCCTTATTCTTGGTTTCAATCAAAAAAATAAACGTAGGATCATACTTTTTTTGCAATTCCTGCAAGTGATGGACTGTCAAGGGAGATCCCACCTTGACAGTTCCAAGCTAGGCACCTCATAGACCAGTGGGGACTGTTAGAGGACAGTCGCCCAAACCTCCAGCAGTACCTTGCCCTTCAAGACAAGCAGTCCCACAATCACTAACTCCACCCTTCGTCCCCCGCCCCCTACCCCTGCCAACTCCTCGCTTCCCTTTGCCCTCTAATCGGCCTTCCTGACCCACAGTAGTATCCACACCAGTAGCAACACTGTCCCCATCTTCAAATTGTTCAGGACCCAATGCAGAAGACTGCAGGTGCTCCACAATGCCAACCACAGCACCATCCGCACCCTGATTCAACTCCAGCGCACCAGTATCCTGTAAAGGAATCTCAGGGTCCACTGAGGGACCCCTGTCCGGAGCCAACAGAGAGCTCAGACGATCTCTAGAGGGCACAGGCATGGCCTTCATCCATGGCCCAAAAGATCTTCTCACATCAGCTACAGGGCGATCAACCTTCTCCTTTCTACAGTTTCGTCCTTGGTGCCCCAAAATACCACAGTTAAAGCAAAAATCCGCCATCTTCTCATACCTGACTTCCGCCCAAATCCTATGGTGTGACCCTCGTGGAACCCAAAAACCAGGCAACAAAGGAGCCGTAATGTCAAGCTCAAGCTTTAACCGCAGAAAGCTACGTCCCAGACCCTTCTCCCATGTATCCTCATCAATTTCAATCACACGACCTAGTCGTTCCCCAACTCGCCTAGCATTACAACCTGTAAGCAATTCAAGAGGCAGATTATGGATCTGAATCCAAAAACTACACCAGGAAAAGTTAACATCCTTAATCGCCATATCAAGTCCCCAATGTTTCAACACAAAACAACAACCCATCACCGTCCACGGCCCATCTCTTATCGCCAACTCCGCCTGGTCGGATCGGTGAAAGGAAAGAGTATACAGGTTAGGACCCACTTCGCGAACGTCCTGGAGCTCCGTCGCCATCCACATACTCCGCAGAACACCAAAAACGCCAGTCCTATTCACAATCCGATCAGAGATAAGCTTACCTAAAACCACACATCTCGAAGAAGTAGCAATCAAGTCGCGACCCGAATCTAAGCAAATTTCCAACTCAAAAGCAGCCATCTCCAAAACCCCTAAAACAAGCCCCAAATCGCCCTGCACAAGAGAACAAGGAGTATAGATGCTCTGAAACCCGTCAATAGAAGAAAGCCAAGCTCAAAACCCCCAAAGAAAATGACTCCAAATCCTAAGACCCAAACAAAACAAGATCGGAAACAAAGAAGCAACGACGCAAGAGAGAACCCACGTCAGAACCCTAGCCAGAAACAAAGACGCAAGAGAAAACTGCCCAGAACTCTCAGAAACCGAGAGAGAGACCCCCACGAGGAGAGAGAGAAAACCACATCCTTAACTTTTTGTCTAATTAATAGAAGTATGAGTTTACTTGGTTATTTTTCATCTTTTCATATTTGACCCTTAATTCTTCAAGATCCCCCCTTCCACCCTCAAAGTTTCTTTTATTTAACTACAGACCCCTTCTAGATGCCTTAAACCCACGATAAACCCCCCTCCTCTCTTGTTTTGGAAGCAAACAAATAGATCGAAGCCCATCAACCCCTGTTTCTTGGACTGGATACAATCATTTGACAATAAATAAGAATTTAACACCAAGAATCACGCATTTCTCTAAACCCAGAAACCAATTCCCTACAAGTTAGTTTCCTTCTGTAAGATTCAATCTACATCATTCTCAAAGTTTTCACTTCTTGTAGTAATAAACATTTTTCCACGATTGGTATTTGCTTAACTTGCAGCTACTCTTTTATTTTACTCAATGTTTCAGTTGGCAAATACTGTTTGTCCTCTCGTCCTGTTGGTGCTTGACGAAATTACCCAATTAAGTTCTTTCTGTAGTGCTCATCCTTTTCGTTTTAAGAACTATCGCTCTATCTTATCTCTTATGATGATGAACGAAATCGGGTTTCTTGGTTTCAGTCTTTTGTTTATCTATTATGAAGCTGATATAGAGCTTATACTAGACCTATAAATATATATGTATACGCAGGGTTGAGTTTATTTTGGTCACTCATAATCAATCATCTTTCTGTTTTATGATTTATAGGTTCCATTTAATAATTCCAGTCGGTTTCGCTGGTGAAGACTTTACTCGAGAGCAATCATGGATGGTATGTCAATTGTCTTGCCTTTCTTTGTTTCTATCCTTCTCTCATTTTCCTCCCGGTTGTTTCATAACGAAATGCTCCTTGTTGAGAGCCGAGTGCTTTTTTTTTTGTTTCTCTCTTCAGTGGATTCTCTGTAGTCTAAAGTCTTACATGTTAACGCTGTGAGATGGTTTTGCTTGCTTCTTGGAAAAAAAAAAAGAGAAGTTCTGGATTTAGACCCCAATGGTCAAATCAAATACCCTTTAAGTTGGTAATTAAATAGTTGATCAGAAAAGTAAAGGGATATTGTTACTGCTTATGTAGATAATACAATTCCATGTCTGATCAATCTAAAACAAAGCTGGTTCGGTAAAATGTTAAAGAATCTTTGGGTCTGCAGGCTGTTGTATACAATTCAAGGTACATCCAGAAATGTCAATGGTGGGATTAGGAATACAAACTTCATGCAGAAGACTGTGGATAAAATGCCTAAGGTGTATACCTATCGATAGTTAAAGAAATTAATACTTTGTAAATAACAGGCATTCATGTACTTGCATTTGTTTGATTAAGTTCCATTCTTATTTCATGCTTTGACAGTTTAGATTAGATCTCAAACGGTTTAAAGTTCATCCTACGAGAAAGGTTTTAATTGGAGTTTTCTTCTTTCAAATGCATAACGACAATCCATATATGAAGTGTGCCTTAGATTGGTGCCTTACCTCATTTCTCTTTCATTTTATCATATTATATATAACTTTAAGTTTGACGATTCGTGCTGTGGATTCAGTTGATGCACAACCAACTATGGAGGAGACTATATTGGTTGGAGATGACCTGATGATGGGTCCACCATCTCCTATTGTACCACCAGAAATTGCCTCTCATGTGCTGGAAGGTGTTAACTTGTGTGATGGTATATTAAGGACCCTCTTTCTATGTAAGTTCCTTTCCTTGTTATGGATTCAAGGCTTTCCAGTAAACACAATTAGTATAAAATAATCTGTGCATTGTAACTGTTCAAATACTATTGAGTGTAGACGATAGATTGCCAACACACATCTACCTCTATGACCATGATATAGTAGAAGAATAGATGCTGCCTCATACATATGAGATAATCATCTCAACTTGATACAACCGGGGAAGAATGAATCAGTTGTAGTGGCTTAATGTTCATGATTTTATTGAGAAGATTTTATTCGTATAGTTATCTAATTCTTGCTTTACATTGTAGGTTTGCAAGTCAATGACACTGAACCTTTTTGTCAAGATGAACTTTCGTTGTATCATGATTGTGCTGTAAACAGGGTTAGATGCTTTCTTCTTTTATTAGTTTGTCATTAAAAAAAGAAAAAGGAATGCTTTATCATTTATATGATAATATTTTACATTTTTGGCTGCCAAACTTATGAACTTTTGTTTAAAAGCAGGACCAGGTGATAAGGCAACGACTTCAAGATAGTGAGCATAAGTTGGGTTTATCAATGCCTTTAGATGAAGCAAAAGCGAGAGCTTCTCAGCTTGAATCAGAAGTCACATCTTTGGAGAGGTAAGTTTTCATAACTTTTAATGTTTATGATCACGGAAACAAACTGTGGAAAAAATGTTCATTATGACTATTGGTTGCTTGTGGTTTCTTCTTAAGTTCAAGTTTATTTACTTGGAACTATCTGTGGCTGTGTACGTATAATTGATACACGTATTGCATTTATTAGCTCTTATGGTATTTAATAAAAATGAAATATTGAAGAATAGCTTTGAATTCCTTTGCTCTGACTTAAGTATCTCCGTCGAGAATCCTGAAAATTCTGTAAGATGTTTGAATACCTTGGAAGAAGAGCTGCATCTTTCAGTGGCTATTAAGGTCATTTTTGTACTTTTTCAACCTTTAAATAATGCAGGGATACCACATTAGTGAGCCTTCTAGTTGTTTCAAAAATGTAAAGAATCACATGATCCTAGAGCTTTCTCAAATTTATTGCTTCTTCACTCATTATCTTAAAAAATGTTAGCGATAGTAACAGTATCTTATTTCTGAAGGGTTAAGTACACTAATGTACCTCATGGTTTAGATAGTTTCATGAATGAGCTTGTTTTTTTTTCTTTTTATTATGTTGACTATCAAATCATAGGGACTCCAGTGCTAAATTGAAACTACGAGTGACATAGAAAACATCAATAACTTGGCTTCCAATGCCTTTTGAAGGGATCGGAAAAGTTCACAGAATTCCTCTGCTCTATGTTTTCATCCAATCCATAAAATTATGTCAGCTGATGTCCATCCTTGTGATATTTATCTAAACTAGTAATGAGTCGTTGGGCTTGAATGAAAATCTAGATTTTGAGAACGTCCATGTGGAAGGATGGAGAGTACTTTGCCATAACTAAATTAGCAAATTTAGGTTGCAGTCAGTTCAGGTTGATCTGAAATCCTGCAAAGAGAAGCCTGGTGGACGTCACCATTTTCTAATTACTGATATCAATATGGTTAATGTAGGAGTTATAAGAGGAGAGCAGTTGCATTATTCCTGCTTGCATTTCTATTTTATTGTTACACTCCCCTTTGTACCAAAAGAGAATAGAGTTTGTGTTATGGTTGTTCTGGATTTGGTAATCAGTAATTCATACTTTCCATGTTTTTTTTAATTATTTAATTCTATCCAACAGTAGTTGATCTTTGTTTTTGTCTATACTTTAGTGTGATTCATGGACTAGTATTCAAAAAATTGTATTAGAGTAAATATACAACTTTCCAACGGCAATGCCTTGCTATTAGTGCATGTTTTTTAACATCATCATTCAGACTTCAATCTCATTTGTTGCGACATATTTCTCTTCATCTAATTGTAATTGGTGATCACTGGCGTTCAAACTGTCCAGGCGCTTGATACTTGCTAGTGGAATTGAAGGCATTGACGGGTTTCGCCAGAGGTGGAGCTTACATGGTCGTCTTACTGATACCCAGGTATGTAGTAGTTTGACTTCTGCTTCAAATAACTGTTCCAAGTGTTTATTTGTATTTTAAGTATCACAAAACTACAAGTCTTTTCTCATATCTTATGTTTAAGTACGACGATACGATTATTGCACCATTATAAACGGTTGTTTTTTTTAACATTCTTTTTCAGAAGAAGGTTAGAGTCCCTAAAACAAGGGATGGACAATAGAAAGAAGGATGTGACATCGGAAGAGCCACCAGCTCAAAATTCAACCGGAAAAAGATGGTTCTTCCGATGACTTCATTTGGTGCAGTGTTCCAATGTTGATTTGCTTTGGTCGTTTGTTTTGCTGGGATTAAACAGCAGGATTTTGTGACAGTAGTAATTTCATACAAAGTCTAAGAAATATTGAATAATAAGAATTATTTTTCCTTGTGGTTTATGGCAAGTAAATGTCTCAACATGAATCAACAATGAACTGTTATTTATTAATTAGTCAATGAAGCAGTAAATTTCTTGTAACGAAAATGTACGAGAACCTCAGGAATTATTTACAGAACAACAAATGGTTCCATTCACTAGTGACATGAAAAAACATAAATGACTTGCACCGTTTTAACTTCCTGTGGTAGTTCGACGATTTACAGATGCTCTAATTCTTCTTCCTCCCTCAGCAACAGCAGCTAAGCTTGAAAAAGACTGGGGAGAAGGATCTCGTTCCTGAGACTGCTGATGTTTCAAAAACTACACTCATCTACCATTGAGATGTTGCAATCTGATTCGTTGTACTAAGGCCATAGACTGCATATTTTGAGGTCAGATCAATACATAAGTCCAAGTGTTAAATGAGCCATCCTTAGATGATTGCCGTTGTGACGACTATACAAGTGATTATAAATATACAGAGTAAACGATTAGTCATTAGCATATCATATTTATGCAAACATCTGACATGCCCGGAATGGCAACAATAGGTGGCGAGGGAGACAACAGGGTGGTTGCTGATGTTATGAACAGGGGGCAGAAAAGCAGCTATTGAATTCCCAAAATCCGTGAAGTACATTCTTGTAGTGGTTGAAACTTCTGACGAATGGCTACGTTCAAAAATATGTGCATTTTTCTGTGAAATGTGGATACACCTTCCTTACATCTATACGTTCCAGCACATGCACATAGCTCTGTTAGATGTGTAGCTTTAACCTGGTTGCACCGCTGGCACACCAAATCCTGCAAGTGATAGAGACGTTCTCTCTGCCTTACCATCGGGTTCAGATCTTCTGTCCCACTAACCCTAGACCTATTCTGTCCCACAACAAAACGTCGACGTTTTCGTTTGATTTAAACCAGCTCCCACTTCGTCTACGTCTCAGTTTCACGGTCGTTTAAGCCGAGTCGATGCTTCCTCCTCTTTTTTATTTTGCTTCCCGCTTCACTTCTGGGTTGGAGATCAGAGGTCTGGACGGAGGCGGCAGAGGAGGCGACGGAGTACTGGAGGAAGAAGGCCGCGGAGGCGAGAGCGAAGAAGAGATCGTGGGGGAGAGGGAGGAGGGAGGTGGAGTCAGAGATGAGAAGAGCGAGAGTGAGGATAAAGAAGAGGAAGAGGACGGCGGCGGACTGGAGGGAGGAGAAGCGGTGGACGGGAGTGCGGCCTTTGAGGAGAGGGTCGGCGTCAGCAGAGATTAGGGTTTGATGAGCGACGGCGACGAGAAGACACAGGATAAGAAGGTAAAGTTGGAGGTGTTTGAGACGTGAAGAAGAAGAAGAGAGGGGGTGATAGGGTTTGGCGGAGTAAGACTGTGGAGATTTGAGGTAGTTTCCAGTAGCGGAGATGAGGTGGTAGATTCCCAGCCATAGAAGGGGTAGTGATGAGAGCATTTGGTAAAGCAACAACGCCATTTCTAGCTCTCTCTCTCTCTATATCATATCATGCGTTTTCTTTCCTCTACGTTGAATACGGACGAGGAAGGAACGGTGCTGCGCTCTGACTTTTCAGACTTTTTCTTCCCTGTAACTGAGACGATCGCGACCCTGAACCTGAACCGATTGTTTATTATTCAATTCTCATCATTTGCCATGTTCCTCTTACTCCTACAAGTTTAGGGACACGGGGGTTGAATTTCCCGTCATATCAAATCAAGTCGTCATCTATGATCTATACTAACCCGCTCTACTCCGGATAGAGTGAAGCCCAAATTCAATCGTCATGTACATGATCCGGCCCTAATACCCAGTCTCACTTAAAATTTAAAATTTTTGATTTATTACAAATATAATTTAAATTTTAACTCACTTAACTCGTGTCATAAGTCTCTGACGTGGAGAGCACCTACGTTAAAATCATTCACTTTAGTGTAAACTTAAAAGTAATTTTTATATTTTAACTAAAAATAAAAATACACCCATTCATTATTTTTTAAAACAATTTTAAATTTATTTAATTTCACATGTTAAAAAGCCCCGCTCATACGACCATACACATTAATAAAGTTAATAACAAAAGTTAGACTAAGATTTAAATCGCTTCTAATATTTTTTAAAGTTCTAAATAAGTCACTATTATTATTTATAGAATTATACTACATCTTAAGCGTTTACAAAATAGTATTATTAGACTATTAACCCTAATGATGACAAGACAAGTTTCTGTGAGTTTAAAATAGTTAAGCTGGTACCTCAACCATGGCATTACCAAAGATTTGAATTTTGTACCGTACTGTACTGTACTGGTCAAAAAATGATAGAATTATGCTCAAAAAAGCCAATTGTAAATAATGGCCAATAAGGTAAATTTTAAAAAGTTGAAGGACTTTTTAGAAAATTTTTAAAAATTTTCAAAAAAATTTCCTTCAATTAAGTTTCACTTTTAATTGGTTGTTTTCTCGTCACGAACAAAATTGTAAATTGTAATAATTAGAAAGTTAAGGATCTTTATTATTCTTTTTATTTGATGACTTAATGCAATTATTATTTATTATATGATAAAATTGTAATATTTCAAATACTTTATATTATTCTTAATTTTATATTTGTATGATAATAATTATTTTTTATATTAATTGCGGTTATTATTTATATATGAAATATCTAAAAATTAATGTAATTTATATTAATTGTAGTTATTATTTATTATGAATTTTGGAATCAAGGTTGATGTAAACTTATAAACTATACAGTACAACTGTATAATATAATAATGGGCTATTTTGTAAATTTTAAAAAAATAAGGACTATTTTATAAATTTAAAAAATTACTCAAAATGAGACCTGCTATTAACCGATATTGGTACAGTATCGTACCAAAATCTAATCCAATACTAAATTTGATCTAAATTTGTCTTATTTGTATGTGGGTTTATCAGAAATAGCCTCTTTATTATGTAGAGGTAAGGCTGCGTATTATCGGACCTTTCCAAATTCTGTTTTGTTGTGAAATTTCAGACGAGTAATGATATTGAAACCTCAAAAAAAGTTGATGTGACGTTAAATAATAAAGAAATTATAAACACGTAATCACCTATAACTTATACACCACAACAGCCAACCACTAGCGCCAACTAGCCACCATTGACTAGTCATCGAATGCCATCGTCACAAGCATCATCGTGTGAGCATAGAAACCAATTGGCCATGATCGCACCTGCCAATAGAAAATTACAACTACAAACATTACAATTTTACAACTCCTTCGTACTCAATGTCATTGTGACTAGAGAGAAAGTGTCAACGCCACTGGAGAAGGAGACTGTTGTCATGATTTCAATGGTTCGTCATCGCGTACAGCACTGGATGTTGTCGTCTACTGTGCCATCTGAAGCCGCTTCAAGTTATTGTTCCCTTTCTTAATAGGAGTGACCACCTAGGACACGTCCCTTGTAGGGGGATCTGGCTCCAAATGTGTGTACCTACTCTAGCTTCTTTTGATCCAAACCGTCTATTTATATGAGTCTCATATAAATAGACGATTTGGATCAAAAGAGACCAAGATAGGGCTAGAATAAGCCTCTGGCCCCCCTTGTAGTACCATCGAACCCTCAACATGTTAGACAACGAAAGCAAACGCTTTTGTATCTATTTCAACATAATTGAAAATTTAATGATTATATTTAATTCAAATTTGACTTAATTATAAAATTTAAGAAATTTATGTTAATGAATAAAGGCAAACATAAGAGAGAGAAAAGATTATTTATTCAAATTAGGCTTAATTATAAAATTTGAGAAATTTATGATTAAATATAAGATATTTAATGAATAAGGACTGAGATAAGATATTAGGTATTATTTAGATATAATTAGTATTTAATTAGAACTAAATCTGATTCTAATTAAAATTTAATTTCAATTAAAACACTATAATATCTAAAACTATTATAAATAGTCGTAAACTATAAAAGAGCTAACACTATTTACCTAACTCTCTTTATAACAAGGCAAAAACTTATGCAGCTACAGTAGTTGAGATGAGTAAATTTTAAAAACAATTTGACAGAAACGATAAAAAAATAATCAAGTTTTGTAATGAGTTACAAATTATTATTCATGCTTTTTATGTTAATCATATTATAAAATATAAGTAATCTTGATTTTTAGAAAATCAAAACAAAAAGTTTCGTAATTATTTAGTAGCATAACATCAAATCCTGACCTTATTTTTTAACAGTTGATTTGATTAAAAAAATTAAGACTATTTTAATGTATTTGCCGAATAAGTTAAGGTTTATTTTAATTTTCTAAAAATTAAAAACGAAACCCTTTTGTTTTGTGTTGTAGTAATTATGTTATCTTTAACAACTCGTCGCATGCTCCTCTTAATTCGGAGGTATTCCTGAAATCACGAGTGACCTTTTTCCTTTTAAAAATCCAATTTATGGTAACCCATATCTAGATATTGGTTATTAGAAAAATTACTCTCTTCTATTTAAAATAAGTATCGTTTTAGAGGAATGCAGACTTATTAAGAAAGTTAATAAAATATCTGATATACCCTTATTAATTACATGTTAAAGTGCCTTGAAAATATAATCTG
>JAOTBA010000007.1:15289308-15300505 GCA_025629845.1 Erythroxylum squamatum
GGGAGGGAAATTTTGAAAATTTGGCAAAAAAGTTCCCCTATTTTTTAAAATTTCCGGTATCGGCTGGTATTTAGATTTTGAATATTTTTTCTTATAAGTTCATTTGACAATATTCAGGTTTATATTTTTCCTTATTTAACAATTTCAATTTTTATTCAGTTTGTAGGGATATAATTGAAAACACAAGTCAAAACTCAGTTACATTCTATAAAATACTGTTACATATCAAACACTATAATAAGAATCCACCCAACTTTTCTATTAGAATTTTTATAAATATTCAAACATGTGAATATCTTTACTTGTATATAGATTTATTTTTTCAAAAAATTATATTCCAAATTTACTTTACTTTCCCGCCAACCAAACGGAGCCTACGTGTATTACTATTATCTGCATCTCACACGTACTGCTGCTTTTGTTCAAGTACGCTTGCCTCCCTAAGTCTTTAAATTTATCTCAAATGGCTGCTACTAGCAAGCACATAAAGGAGATTCAGAGCTAGGGATGATCAGCATTAACCAGGTGGGAGTTGGGTCATCCAACTTGTGGCTTGTTCCTTTTATTCTTTTTTCAATTTCGCTTTTGCTTTTGTTAATTTGTTTTAGGAGTCGACCACGGACAGTTTGGAGGAGGGGATGGTCGATAGACACGTAACCGACTTTCTCAGTGTTAAAAAGAAAAACACACCCCCACCAACTTGATACTCTCTTTTGCTTCTCTTTTCTCCCCAGTCAAAGTTTATTTCTTGTTATATATAGGTACAAGTATAGAAACCTTCAATGAAAATACCTTTCGTCAGCTATGATTGTTAAGATATCTACCTAGATCTTATCACCATTAGCTTACGGAAGCCAGGGCAAGTCGATTAGAGGCCACTACTACGATGTGTTGCAGACAATTCTAAGCATTGCTTTCCATTTCCTGTTGGGGGTGGGAGTACGAGAAAGGGCGTAGGGTTTGGAAAGTAGAGCTGGAAAGGAATTTTTATTCACTAACTTGTCATATGATAAACCTAAATAAGTTCATCCAGTAATAATAAATGCCCAAAATATTTTCATATGTACGAGAAGGAATGCAAAAAAGGGAAGCCAAGATTTTAAACATCTGCATGAACATTACCTATTCCAAAATATACTCTTCACATGTCCCCTGTATCAGCCACCTCTTGATGTGGCGTTTGAATATATGAGCCGCTGCTGGTCAATGTGATAGAATCCTCACAATTCCTAGACATAGTATATCATGCCAACTTCAATGAGACTAATGTGAGGAATGTTTAGTGCCACAGCAGGTCCCCTGCAGTTCTTCCGAAGAAATGAATACCCGATATCAATTGCAAGCTTTTTCAAATATGAGGAGTTCCTCCTAGCTTTTACATAAGAGTGCCCCATTATATACGCAACTCCTGCTTCCTTTGCCTGGATCAAATCGAGCAGCTCTTCCCTAACTGAAGGATCCATTCCAGTATTTTGTGGCAACTGAAACCTCACTTGACGTCTTCTGTTCTGAGGGTTCTCATCTTCATAAACTAATCTTAAACTCTGAAGGGTTAACGATTTGCTGCTTTGAATTGAACCATCAAGAGGAAAGGAATCTTGCTCAGATATTACCAAACTCAAGCTCGATTGGCCAGTTCTAGTGCTCATAACAGCCATTCTACCATCAAGTGATGGACTCTCAGAACCAGAGAATTGCGGTTCAACTGCTTCCATCTGTATGAACTCAGCTATGCTTTGAATAAGATTATTCTCAAAGTTCCCATTATCCCGCTGAATGTCCTTATAGCCATACCGTACAATGCACCTATACATACGATATGGTCTTGGGCATACACGGCCAATGAGAAAGCGTTCATCAGGAGAAACATATGGTACTGGCACTGATTTTACACAAACAAAAACTAAAACCTTGTGAAATGCAGGGAGATTTGTCACAAAGTGAGAGAAGATTGGAGGTACTCCAGTTGCCAGCTCCGAGTAAATGAGGCCTATGCCAGGCACACGAACAATGCCAAGGCTAGGGCCCAAACCTAGTAACCATTTCAAGGAAACTTTGTTGTGCAGGTCGTAATTGTACTTCTTGCGAGTACCATAATGCCAGATATACATAACAAGCATGAAGATTACTGACAGCACAAGAGGAGCCCACCCACCCTGGGGTACTTTAATTAGCGCTGCTGACAAGTAGACTCCCTCAACGAACCAGAATATTAGAAGAAATGATGCTGCCAGGAATATACTCTTCTGCCAAACAAAGATTATGACAAGTGCCATAAGAAATGTCGTGATGAACATAACCGTCATGCACGCAAGTCCTGGAAGTAAACCACGAGTGTTAAAATTGATTACCACTTTCAAGTAAAATCACATTGGAATAGAGGAAGCAATGAAACTTAACATCAACTTGACAGGCCCCTTTTTGTTACAATTCTTTAGATGTCACATCAGCAATGCAAAATGTTTGGAGTATGAACAGAAAACAGTAAAAAAATAGAGGCAGAAGCTACAGCAAATAGAAAGTACTTTGCATTTTCGCAGCCAGGCAGCGAGTGTGTTTGTTTAACAAGTAATGAGAGAGAGAGGGGAAGAGAGAGACAGGGAGGGAGGGAGACCTACCATAAGCATTGCCTATCAAAGTTGTGTCTTCAAATCCGAGAGTTATAGCAAGAGTAAGGACCATAAGAATCCAGTTTATTTCTGGGATGTAGATCTGCCCATATATATGTTTTGATGTGTGGACTACTTTAACACGTGGAAAACAACCAAGGGCATGACATTGCTTCACAATAGAAAAAGTAGCAGTTATAACAGCCTGACTCCCAACAATAGCTGCAAGAGTGGCGATTACAAAAACAGGCCAAAATACTGGATCTGCAATACACAGGTAGACGTTAAAAAAAAAAGATAAAAGATTCCATATAGTTTTAGAAAGGAGATCTATTAGTTTAAATCAAAATCAATACCAGGAACAGAGAGGAAGAAGCTATTTGCAACAGATTGAACATTTTTGGAGAGAAAAGCAGCCTGCCCCATATATTGCACCACCAAACAGGGATATATAACAAATGCAAAAGCAAGCTGCATAGATAAGACATAAGTAGAATTTCTCACTTGTGATACTGAGAGAAGTAATTCAGTAAACAACAACTTTATTGCCAAACATATGTTAATGTCTCATACCCGGATAGACATGGCAGTGAAATGACCAAGATCAGCAAACATGGCTTCAGCACCTGATAATTGGTCTCACAAATTATCAGCAATTTGTACAGATTTGTGGCTTATATATCAAGTGAACCAAGTTCCAACTCATGGTTAGTGAACAAGCAGTTTCTGCTTTCTAATTTACAACTTGGGAAACTTTCAAGCAATAAACCAGCTGATAATCGTGCATTGGCTGCAAAAATCAACCAACATATTAAAAAGAAACATACCAGTTATGCTAAGAAGAACTCCTCCAAGAGAGATCCAGCCATCTTTACCCGTCTGATTAAAGAACTTGATAATATAATGAGGTGATAATGCATATATAACCCTTGGATTCCAATATATGATGTTGTAAAGACCGACAGAAAAGATTGACAGCAGCCAGATGATTACAATTGGTGCAAACACAAAGGCTACTCTGTGGGTGCCACAATGCTGTAGAGCAAACAGGCCGACCAAAATGACGCAAGCAAGCAAGAGCAGTTCACCTGACAAAAGTGAATGCTAATATGTAAAACAAATCAATTTCAGGGATACCTTAAAGATATAGGCATGAATCAAATGCTAAACAAATTTTTTTAAAAAAAACACAGAAGGAGAAACAGATTTGAGAAATTAAAAAGAAATATAGGATTTACCTTTTGTTAGTTTACTTTCAGTATCTTTTAACCCTGACACTGAAGATAAAACTGCAAGCAAGAACAAAAAAACCGCATTAGTTAATTATCAGAAATTTTAAATCATAACTGAAGATGCACCCATGCCATTTCAAGATGAAGTTTATATAATGCAACAGAAAAATGTAAGAAAAATACACCGCATCGAATTGTGTTTGATTGTGTGTGTCATCAACAATACCAGGAATATGAAAGAACCCCATTATTGAAATTGCTCAAGATACCCTTTCTTAGCTTCTAGAATCTATGACTTAGTTCAAGATACTCTTACTGGAATCAAACAATTAGTAGATTTGTTCTAACAAAATGAGGATAAGCTAGGGTTATGAACTTATAATCTATAATCGAATAATCGAATCAATTCAATGAACATGCCTCAATGATCAAAAGCCCCAAAATAGGGAATTGTCCTATGCACGCATGCACACAAGCACACAAAACACATTCCTCTACGTATCACTGGACTTAAATTTAAATCTCCAGCCATGGGATGCAGAGATTGAAAAGCCAAGATGCTTCTATCACCAATAGTATCAGTTCATGTGACAACTAAAGTCATCTCATCAACATGTCAAATGTAAACTTTTGAGTCTCAGTTATCCCACATAGTAACCCTGAAATCGAGGGAATTGTGTCTGTCAAAATCTATAAATTGTTGCTCCACAAGTTAAATCATGTCTCACAAATAATTGGATTTTATAAGGGTTAGTAACCAAAGACTAATGTCATATCCCACCATAAATATACAGAAATTTAGTACCTGATATAGCTGGAGTGAGCACACCATCACCAATGACCATGCAAGCACCAAACAACACCACAACTAGTAGAGCAGTACGTAACCTCTTGTGCTTCTCCAAAAATCTCTTCAATGGAGAAGAGGTTGCAACATTCGCTGAGGGGTCATATTTATAGGCTGACAGCTCCTCATCAGCTGCTTGTTGATTCGGAAGTAAGTTAAACTTAGCATGTCGACATAGCAGTGAATAAAGAGCAAATGTGCCACCTGGAATGAATTAAGATCCATTGATAGAGAGTAAGAATTGGAATTTGTAAGATGAAAACCTCAGTTGATGAAGAATTAGTCTTACCTTCACCATTATCATCAGCACTCAGTAGGATAAAGACATATTTAATCAAGGGTAATAGTGTAAATGTCCAAAAGATTAGAGAAAATACTCCAAGTACTGCTTCCTCATTCCGATAATTCTGCAACTTCCCAGTGAATGTGTTTGAGTAAACGTAGAGAGGTGATGTACTTAAATCTCCATATACCACACCAAAGCTCTGATATGCTAGTAGCAGATTCTTCGATAGATTTACCCATGAAAACTGCAAAAAGCCACCAATTTTTTAGTTTACATTGAGCTACCAACAAGGCTAGTCCTAGAAAAGATACACCCTAGCTAAGTTGATCCAGCTGAAATATGATTACGACAGTCATAAAACATTGATCATATATCTGGTTTAAAATACAATTGAGAGATACATTTAAATTTTGTTAGGAACCTCTATAGAGATTGCTTGTATTGATGATATATCGGTACAATTAGACTGAATACTGCTGGAGCAAGCTCCCCCTCCTGGAAATGTAATTCCTAGGCCAATACAATAGATGTATTTTCCACAATAATCCAGAATGTATCCCTCCATCCTATCCCAAATCCTATATATACTCTGTACCTTCTTATTCTCTCTCTCTCTCTATAACTAACTCTTAACTCCTAGCCTATGTGGCAAATTTGTTCCCTTCCCCATCATACCCTTGTGGACTAGTATGCTGATCAGTACTAGTGTGCTGGTTACTAGGAGGAGTGCTAACAAATTTCCTATGAGCACAAAAACTTACTTAGAGACCTACAACAGCCAAAAATAAGCAATAGCGTATGAAATAGTACAAGAAAATGAAAAACATAAAGTCATTCCTGATAACGTGTAGCATATAGCACTAACAAAATGCAATTGCCAAAACAACAAAATTAACTAAAAGGTGTTTTCAAAGGGATATATTTCAGTTCGATGAAATTAAGAAAAGCCATAGTGGTTTTTAGCAATCTTAGCCAGAGTCAACCAAGCTAGTAATCTTTTTACTTTTCTGCAGGCCAATCAAGTTCTAAAAGTAAATATATAACTTGAAAAGTTGAAAATTTTAGTCCATTTTTGATTTCTCTTCTTTAACAATTAAAAAGCATCAAGAAATGTTCAAAGAATCAGAACTTGAAAGGGGTTTTCGTTTATTGGATTAAAAAAATTATAATATGCTCTGGTAGAGAACAACATCGTTCACTTTTGCTCCTAAAAAACAGACCCTTTAAGCGTATAATTAAACAAACTTTATGATATAGAAGAGAAGGCGTTGAAAAAGGAAAAGAAATTGTTAGCAGGGTGAAGAAATCCTGGTTATAATTTCTAAGAAATAATAAAACAATCATATGAGAATATGAAATGAGAAGCAACCAAAAAACGAGAAAATAAGCAAAATCAAGAGTTTGAGTGAAAGCGGCAACTAAAGAATTGAAGCTGATCTAAGAGATACAGCTGATAACAGATAACAAGGCATTTAAGACCCAAAAAACCCAACTTCAAAACCACCAAGTGACTCCAAACACAGAAGTGATGAGAGACTGATATTCTCCCATTGATTTACAACACCGATCAAGCAGGACACATTTACAATCAAGCCAAGACAACTAAACGTTGTTCCCTTGCTTTTTTCATTTTCAAATAGCAGCAAAAAGAAACTAAAGCTTCAATTAAACGAAACCTACCAAAGTAGGAGGAAAAATAGAGAGTAGAAAGTGACCTGAGAATGGCGAGAAGAAGATTGAAATCCAGATTCTGGCTCCATCGGAGCGATGAGATCACCTCTCTCTCTCTCTCAATGTGTTTCTCTCTGGTTATAATTAATTAACACTTTGTTTGATAGTTGGATACATATAAAACGGGAAGTTAGCAAGTAAGCAGTAACATGGACGGTGCTGTGCTCTCTCTCTCTCAAGTTCTGGCTTTCAAGTTTCAACCGAGGAAACCTTACCTTGTGCGTCGCCAGTCACACGTGGGTGTATGCGTAATTTCATGTTTTCTCTTGGCATATTCCATATCGAATTGCTTGTATTTTTGGGTATAGACCATTAACTTTCAAGGTTGTGTAAGTGTAACAAACTTCCTCCTTGATAGGGATCGACTATATCACATGTATCAAGTGAATTACCCTCCACTTTTTTATCACATGTTTGAAAATGTAGTTTACTTTTTTGACCCTAAAGCTTCAACAACATTCAATTATTTGATTTCTAAATTAAATTAAGAAGAAAAAAGAGGAGAAGATTTCACAGAAAATAGAACTAAAGTTGTTATACCTATTGATGATGAGTTGATGACTTAGGCAGTTCACAGGAAAACAAAGGTCGAAGATAAGATTAAATATAATACCTGTCCCTCCTTGCAATTGCGTGGATCCTACTCAATTGTCATTAGAGATTGTTCTTTGTCGTTACCGTTAGCCTCGTCCCACGTAATAATAATAAATAGTACCAAAAGGACTTTCCCGCAATTATATTTACACCTCGTTTATCCCTAAAAAAAACATTATTGTATGTATTACTTAAATTGAATTATCTATTTCATTTGTAATTAGATCCTGTTAGGTTTTTTCACATTAGGTGATTCATTAGTCTCAAAAACTATATACATGTTTTCTAATTCTAATATTCTTGTATTAACAAGGTATATAAAATTTTATTAAATCATCATATAACTTTTAATTTTTATGCGTATTATCAAAACATGTTTCAATAGGTTCTATAATCATACGATCGTTATCAGTTGATCTTTAATTTCTATTTGTAGAACCAAAACATATTTCAATGAGTTCTATAACCTTTACTTGATTGAATATTTTGAATTTTTAGATTATAAATACTATATTGAAGATTTTAATATCTAAAAAATTCAAGCAATCTATCAAATAATTACAGGATACTTTACTACATTCTATATATAAAATCCTAGAATTCTTTGTAGTTTTGTGCAATATTTTAAATTTTAGGATAAAGAATTCGTTTCATAATAAAAATATGTAGACTATAGTGAAGTATCCCATTATTATTTGACGCATTACGTCCAAACTAAGAATTATAATACACAATAAGTATTATATGCGTGTGGTGCCAGAGAAAAGAACCAAAATTTTAATGTCACTTATTGTTAGGATTTGGCGAAGGGTCAATTTTGTCTCTAACTTTTTTTCCAATCCACAACTTTAACCCTAACATTTGAGAGTAAATAATTATAACCCTAACATGCTAAAAATATTAAAGTTTAACTTCACCTTAATCAGCCTTGGGTTCTCTCCCTAAGAGTGCAAGCTTTGGTCCTGACGCCTTTGTGCATGGTATCTGTTAACCCTTAGTTTTTATTGGTTTCTTTTCGATTTCGGTTCAGAGTCATGGATTCAGGGCTGCAAAAGCTTTCTATCCAGGAGAAAGAAGATGATGAGTTCGTCGTTAACCCGGAGGATACTCAGACGGAGGAGATTATTTATGAGTTGTGCCTTTTGGGTAAACTGGTAGGTGAAATGGTGGTTAACGCAGAGGCTTTAGAGCGCATGATGCTGAGCTTATGGCGTCCATTAAGAGGGGCGTACATCAAACCGATGGGGGCAAATAATATCTACATCATTCAGTTCTATCACCATTTAGATTTGAGGAAGATGCTCGCTGGAGGTCCGTGGTCCTTTAATAAGAATATTCTGCTTGTTCATCAATGGAAGGAAGGGGAGAGCCCAGAGAATATCGACTTCATCTCTACAGACGTCTGGGTACAATTTCATAATCTCCCATTGGGCTGTGCTTCTGAGGCGATAGCAAAAAATATCGAGAATCTGATGGGTACTTATCTGGAATACGACTCGGCTAAGCGAAGGGATTCATGGAACAGCTACATGCGGGTTCGGGTTCGGCTAAATGTGAATGAGCCGCTGATGAGGAAGAAAATAATCAGAAAACAGGGAGGTGCTCCGATGGAGATAAGGTTCAGTTATGAACGTCTCCCGCTTGTTTGTTATCTTTGTGGTATAATCGGGCATAGTGAAACCAATTGTCTTAAATTGCTGGAAAAGCCGGAAGAGGAGCATTGCTGGGAGTGGCCGGAGGATATTCAGGCCGAAGTTAGAGCTCGTAATGATCGAAAAATGGTACAATGGAAGTGGGACCCGGGTAACGGGATTGGAGCTGATTTTGGGGCAAAAAATCTGGATCCCAAATCTTGTTCTTCGGTAGCTAAGAATCCTCAGAAGATAGGAAACAACTTCTCTTTCTATCCTAAAAAGATTACGCTGAAATCCACTTCCATATCCAGCTCACACGCAGTAAACAACTACCAGGATTTTAGTGGAGATAATCCCGAATTGGGGGCTTCTAGTTTATTTCAATTTGGGAAAGAAGATTCGATCATCAATATTGAAGAGAGTAAAAAGCGTGCTCGTAAAGGTAGCACCAGTATCATTGTTGTGGAAGAAATGACTACGGAGGACATGATTCTATCCAACTCACCAAACCAACTATCAGCGGCCGGTCTTGCTCAGCAGACCCGCCGAGAGCCATGAGTTTCATTGCTTGGAACTGTCGTGGCGTAGGCAACCACCGGACAGTTCGTGCTTTAAAGGATTTAGTTAGGATTAATAAGCCTTGCATTTTATTTTTAAGTGAAACTCTTGCTACTTCAGTTAAGATTGAAGAAATAAAAACTCTGTTGAATTACGATTTTTGTTTTTGCGTTGATCGGCTTGGTCGCAGTGGCGGCCTGGCCATGTTCTGGATGGAAAATATTCCCGCCACTGTTTCTGGTTTCTCAAACAATCATATAGACTTGATTATTGAAGATTCGGTTAATCCCAAATGGAGACTTACTGGCTTTTACGGGTTCCCAGAGTCCTCTAGAAAACGGGCTACTTGGGAGCTGCTGCGTTCCCTTTCCCGCCTCCATAATATGCCTTGGGCTTGTTTTGGAGATTTTAATAATTTATTGACAGCCAATGATAAGCTAGGAGGAGTGGACTACCCTACGTTGTTGTTGGACGGCTTTCGGCAATGTATAATGGACTGTAACTTAGTAGAGGTTCCTCTAACGGGGTTTGGCTATACGTGGGAGAGAGGTAGAGACTCGGGTGCATTAACACTGGAAAGACTGGATCGTGCATTTGTTAGTAAAGAGTGGATGGATTTGTTCCCATTTCATAAATTACATAATTTAGTGTGCCCTGTTTCGGACCACAATCCTATTAAGTTGGAGGCTGCACGTAGAATGCCTATTAAAAGGGTTCGTCGTTTCAGATTCGAAAATAAATGGCTGTTGGAGGATGATTTTGTCGATTTTGTTTATGATTTCTGGAAGGCCAATGGTGATAAAAATATCATTCCTCGACTGAGGGATTGTGGTCATAGCCTACTTAGCTGGCAGAAGCACAGTATGCATAATTTTGCCGAGCGTATCAAAATCATTAAGCGCAACATGGAGCTTTCTCGACAAAAGATGCAGTGGGCTCTATTTCGGGTACAGAAAGTTGCTCTCAATCGTTTGCTTGCACAAGAAGACATTTATTGGAAGCAGCGTTCGAAGATTTTCTGGTTGCAGTATGGGGAGGCAAACTCCAAGTATTTTCATGCTCAAGCGTCAAAAAGGAAACGACTTAATCATATCACTTCTCTTATCGATGACAATGGGCAACAGGTTGTGGAAGCTGAGGGAATCGGTAATATTATTATTGATTACTTCACGAATTTATTTTCAGACTCGGGAAATACGAATTTCGGACATTTTGCAACTGTTACTTCGGTGATTAACCAAGAGGATAATATTCAGCTCCTAGCTCCCTTACGGTTTGAGGAGTTCCAAACAGCTATGTTTGAAATGCACCCGGATAAGGCTCCGGGTCCCGACGGTATGAATCCGGCATTTTTCCAGAAGTGTTGGCATATAATGGGGGCTAATATTTTTGAGAACTGTCATAACTGGCTGGAACAAGGTGCATTTCCTGCCACCCTAAATGATACGGTGTTAGTCTTGATACCTAAAAAAGATAAGCCCATAAGCATGAAAGATCTTCGTCCCATAGCTTTGTGCAACGTTTTATACAAGCTCGTAGCTAAAGTGATTGCGAATCGTCTCAAGCTTCTCCTTCCAAGGATCATTTCCCCTAAGCAATCGGCGTTTGTCCCTGGATGGCTTATAACTAATAATGTCATGGTGGCATTTGAGATCATACATTATATGAAGAACAAGGGGAAGGGTAAGATAGGGGAAGCAGCCCTC
>JAOTBA010000007.1:15447404-15471512 GCA_025629845.1 Erythroxylum squamatum
AAAGAACTTAACTTTGAATCATGCATAATACGAAAACTTAAAAAAAAAATGAACATGTAAAAATCCAAAACGTCTGAAACCATAAGATCATTAAACATAAAACTTCAATCTTGACATAAATCCAACAATATCATATGCAAAGATATCAACATAATAAAAATCAGAATGCATTTAATACTAAATCAAACAAATAAGCTAATATCAAAAGCAAAAATACATATATATATATATATATATATATATATATATATATATATATATATATATAATTTCAATTAATTATATATATAATAAATTCAAAAATTATTAAATAAATATAAGACATAATATATTGAAAAATGTCGAATATTTTAAAAGAAGGTTGTGTACTTCTTAGTTTAGTTTATTATAAAGAAAAAAATGGGAAGTTTAATTAAGAAGGGTCTGCTCAATTAACAACTCCAATACAACAACGTGAGTAGTAAATGTACTTGGTCCAACCCAAACACTTGATCTTGATGGTGCACGTCGTAGTCAATCAAACTCTGATTTAAATGATATCCGTCTGATGCTCTGTACCTATCAAGATGCTTTTAATGGATTCCAAACATTATAAACCATAATCTAATTAATTTTAATACCATATTAACTATAATTCAACAGGACCGTCGTTAATACTATTTTGAGTTATGACGAGGACAAGGCGTATACTTTCTAGAAGACATAGTACGTGGCTATATAATGACCTTGACCTTCAAAAGCGACACTCTAGCTATATAGGTATGCAAGTTCGTAGCTACATGCATAGCATTAATTCGATTTGTTAATTAATTAATTAAAATATCAGTGTATACATAAGTTAATTAATTAATCCATCATTATCTTTTTGATTATGTAGTGAATAAGTTTATAAGATATATCAAAATATAGGATAAAACAACATTTTATAATAAATAGACAAGACACGATAACTAATTATATAAAAATTTACAAAATATAAAATATTAGTAATACTCTCTTCCATGTTTTGATGTGATTTATGTTAGTTAATTATTATTATTATTAGGATAACTGATTGGCATTAAATTCCTTTGTTTGTTTATAAGTAATTAAGTTTTATCATTATTTTACACAATAAATTAATATAATAAAACTGAAATTTTTCTTTAATTAAGGAGTGTATGTTTAATATTTGTAACTTTCAATACTATACACTCTTAGTAATTTTTAATTAGGTGTAATAATTATATAAAAACATCAAGGGAGAGGGTAACTTTATTAGTAAATTAAAATATCATGGAACTAATTAGTCATTAATTTACCTAAATCATGGTTATTATCTATTGATGTTATGTCATTTCAAGTCCAACAATTATACGAACGAATGCTTAATCAAACATCCTAATTTGATTTAGACCTAAGGAGATATATTGATCGACATTATTGTAGACATAAATGAGAACTTCAAAAAGTTCGAGAAGTAATCAAACGAATTAAGTTGCATATGACAAAAAAGTGATTCATGTCAGTTAACATTTTAAAGACTACTTACCGGCACTTCATCCTATTCTGACGCTACCAAAAATGTTCTGAATGTCCTATTCGTTATTTCGATAAATCTTTACAAAATCATCAAAACCTTTTAAGCCGAGCCTAACAGCAAAAATGTTTCGTCCGCTTCTAAACCTTTACGTATCAATACACCACCATCAAAAGAAAGTGTGTACAAAGTTGAGTTTGGTAGCCTACAAGTAAGCTGCTAGGAAAATGCCAATTAGAAAAGGAACAAAATTATGTTGACGGTATTTGAAAAAAATTAATAAAATACTATTTAACATAATTTAAAGTGAAAAGATTTAAGAATGGGTCAAAAATCAAAATAAAATAAGTTAACGTGTAGCACCTGAAGTGAGAAAACTGAGGCAACAAAGTAATTCCATTTTTTCTAAAAGTTTGGGCCCATTTAAGACGAAAAGCTTACTTTCATGCAACCAATTCACGCCTCATGGAAAAAGAAAAACCACATGTGTTCACATCAACTCGAAAGCGACCACTTTGTCCATTTTGGCTAGACAACGACCTCATATAAGCTTACGTGGCCTTTTTTTTTTTATTGCTCAATTTCTCCTTTTCACTAATATTTACATTTAAATCTTTTAGAAATAATCAACTACGTAAGGATAAGATTGCGTACTATTAGATTATTTCAGACTTTATTTTACTGTGAAATTTCAGATTGAGTGTGATAATAATGATAAGAAATAATCTAAATCTTAAAAAATTAGGCACAAGAGCTGTTACATTTTTTTATGAATATTTTACTATAAAGCAGATACAATAATTTTTCAGGATTGTTAATTATATTTAAGAGTTCATACTACACGTGACAGCTTACACTTCAAGCTTATCTAAGTTTATGTAAAAGAATCTACCGTCTTAAACAAAAAAAGAACAAACTAAGGTCGTCCGACATCTATGGTAGATTTGTTTGTCAAATTTTTAAAAATATTTTCAACTACCTGAATTAAGTTTTAGATAATTAAAAATTAATCTCAAAATATTAATTCTGCCACTTCACATAAATTCGTACATATTTATTAAAGTTTTACATAAATATCTACATAAGTTTGGTTAACTAAATTAATAAAATACCAATATAATTAACATTTTAATTGAATTGTTAGGAGTTAGGATTTTAAAATATCAGTTATTAATTTTTTTTTTTAAATTTGGCATTAAATTAAAAAATTTAAAATCTAATATTAAAAATTTATAAAATTAAAATTTTTGGATTTTGAAGCTTAAATTGAATTTATGAAGTTCCTTAAAAACCCATAATTAGTTGATTTTAAAGAATTGTTAATTTATCTATCAATATATTTTTTAAAAATTGTATTTAGTAAAGTTTTCATTAACCAATTTTTACTTTATTTTATTAAATTTTATCAATACATGTAAATTTATAGATAAAATTAAATATAACATATTGGAAAATCCATAGGAGACAGAGAGGATATCGTTCCAAGGAAATTGAGGGACGACATGACCAAAGCACACGGTATTGGATTTTCCCATCAGGCTATCTATCGATGGACGACCTACGATCACCAACCAAGGGGCGCCAAGTTGTTGTACGTTACTATATACACTATAAAATCCTCTCTCAGCTTTCCTGCAAATTTCAATGCGATTGATAGTGACAACGTTGAGAAGGACCGTAGTTTGATGGGAACATCAACGGGGCCCCACATCACATGCCTCCACCAATCCCTTAACAAAAGGAAACTGTAATAGTGGGGACCACGATAAGAAAAGTGTAGGGGACCAAAACCTTTTGATATGAACAGTTTTTTCCTTTTAAAAAAAAAATAATTTGAAGATTATTATTTTGTTTGGAAGTAAAAGTAAATGGATTCTCTGTTCTGTTTCCCACAACAAAACATCATAAGGAAAAAAAAAAAACAAAAAGGAAGATGGGTGAAGAGTTAATTGAAGTTAGGGATAGGGTGGTTGTTCCCGTCTTCGTGCGCCACCAAAAAGAAGCATAAGATGGCTTACGAAAACGGCAAAGATGAATTGATCCCATTAAAATTTTAGAAGTTACTTTATTTTTATTGCATGGAAGTGAGAGAACCAAAATATGAGGATATAAAATTGGGATTTAGAAGAAAAAAAATTAAGAGAAAAAACTTTTAAATAAGAATATACAACATTTACTAATTTTATAATATTGAGAATAAAACTATTCATTATTAGATCTCTCCAAGTTTCTCTCGTATGAGCGGAACTTTCACTAACTTGTTCTTATAGTTAAAAATATACAAATTATTAAAAATTTTAATTTGTTTTACTCAATTTTATAACATTAATTAAAAGAATACAGATTATTAAAACAATTAAATTTATTTTAAAACCCTTAAACTATAATTATAATTCTCTACTAGTTAGAAGTAAGATTGTATATTACTGAATCTCTTCAGACCTCACATCTTAACGATATTTCTATTGAGTGCTATTGTCGTAAACTATAATTATAACTAATTAGTTTATAGATTCAATTTATGCGCCATTTGAGTAATTAAGTATAACACGAAGGATTGATGGAATTGAAGTATATTTTTTATTAAATTTGAACTATATTTACAATAAATTAAAATTGCTCTATTTTATTTGTATTTTATTTTAAATTTATTGTTGTAATATATTTCTTAAATATCACATAAATATCTATTTATTAGTCAAAATTGGATGCACGAATTTTAAAAAGGTTAACTATTAAATTAAAATTTTGATACTAAATTAAAAAATATGAAAGATTAAATACTTTTGAGTTTGTTTTTTTAACAAAATTAAATCAAGTTTAATATTTAAAATATAAATTTCTATTTTAATTTCTACAATTATATATTTAGTAGGAAATTGACTTAAGGGAAAATGATTTTTGTGAAGCTTACGGATAACCTAGTACATTTGACCTTAACTTAAAACTTCTAATTAAGTTAAATAGATATCGATAGTCATAGTCAGGGTCCCATCGCCGTACACGTGTAAACGAAGAGCGCACAATCACGAAAAGCATGTCAGTTTACCAGAGATGAGTGCCTCTGGCTCTCCGTCTTCGCTTGTCGCCAAAATATCCGTACGCCCGAAATGAACAAACTAAAACAGGTTTTCTTTTCGGAGAAAGAAAAAGCACTGTTTAGTTTTTTGAGGAGCACAGGACATACGTGTGCATTCCTCGTTTTCATGGCTTATTTGGCTTCTTCTGCAGATTAGTGACAGCCTTATTAAATTGTCATGATGACCAGTTTCCGTATGCATCACAAAATGTGAAATTTTAATTATTCCAGAGATAAAGCTTAAAATATATAATATCATTAACATGTAAAAAAAAAATAAAGTTAGTTAAAAATTAAATAAAATTAAAAAATTTAAAATATAATTAAAAGGGTTTGTTTCAAAATTTTAAAATTTAATTAATAATTATTAAATAAAAATTAATCTATTTATTTCAATTTATAAAATTTATTAATTAATAAATGAATACATTTTTAACAAAAAATTATTAAAATAAATCATAATGTGCAAAGTTGAACATAATATATTAATTAATAATTTGTTAATCTATTAAATTTGTCTACATCAAGGAAATGATTACAAATACTCTTACATCTTTTTGTACTTAATTTAATATATAGTATGTATCTTTTAATGGTAAAATCTTTGGTACCCTTAACTTAATATGATTATTCCATATTTAGGTGACATTATAACTTATAAGTAGAAAAGAGTGTATATGTAAAAATTTATCCTCTCCCATGATATCTACTTCTATAACATACTGAAATTCTAAAAAAATTATCATTTGCAAAATGAATTTATTTATTATAAAAATTTGCAATTAGTAAAAAATCAAATTTCCAACAATTTATATGAAACCATAATTTTAGACCAGCTTATTGTGAGATATTAAAAATAATAAAACAGATCTTAAAGCTTATTTAATTTTGTAACACTATCTTAAATTTTAGTGAATAATGTTAAAATATTTAAACTTTTATTTTTTTTAAAATAATTCAACATTAAGTTCTTTTTTAAAGTGAGTGTCACTTTTTTAATAATTATCTTAGAATTTTTATATTTTAATTTATTAAATAATAAAATATATAATATATATTAATGACGTTGTAAAAACATTAATTTAATGTAATTTATCGTATCATTCAATTTGTTGAAAATCAAAAGTTAGATTATTTTAGTGATATTTTTAAATTTTACGTTATTATTATAAATTTAAGTAAAATAATTTTTTTTAATTTATCCAACATAATTTTCCACAAGATTTATTGATATTTACTAAGTTATTTAACTGATAAACTTAATTGAATAAGTGTTTATTCTTGAACTTTGTCTCACGATTAGTAATGTGAACACGAAATTGGGTATATTGAATGGTCGTGGTAAAGGACGAGAATATTACGGCTGCGCCAAAACCAAAACACTTCTTTTCGTATAAAGCATCAATTTCATTACGAATGTCTTCTACTTTCTGAGAGCATTGGGAAAATCAATCATTTCTGCCTTAAAACATTCCTTTTCCTTTTGGTATTTTCTTTAGTAAATGGAAAGTTTACTAATTTTAACTTTTTTCACCTTGTCTTGGAAATTATAACATAAACAAACCCATATGAACACTAAAATTATAATTTTGCTCACACAAAGTTAATTTGCTAATTTTTGTTGACTTGTTAGGAGAAAATTATCTTATAAATTAATAATTAAATGTTGTTTTTAATTTAAGTGATCTTTGTTTAAATAATATTTATAAATTTTAATATATTTAAATAATAATTAATATTTTTCGAATTATTAAAAATAAGTTAAAATGTTCAGTGCACAAAGTCTTTAGGGGCATTTTAGTCTTTTCTCTATTAAGTGGACAACCATTAATTGTAATTTTGATTTTAACAAATTATCGGTTAGGTTACGTAATTTAATCCAAGTAAATGTAATAAAGTGATCCAATAAATGATATGGATTAATTGGTCAAGTAAAAATTGAATCCCTTTTAATATAAACCTAGTCCATGTCAGCCTTGTAACGAGAAAGAGCAACTTAACAAATATTATGATTTATTTATTTTAGGATAATTTTTATTGAAGATTTTATCAATTATAAAAAAAGCTTATTATTTTGAGTAAATTAAAATAATTAAAAAAAGAGTTTTATGCTCAAATGCAAAATTCAGTCCTTTCACATCGATCAAACATCACTCTGTCTGACTAACATCAAGCCTGCAATTATTCCGAACAGCTGACTGAAAATTCATCTCAAACCTGAAAATGTTTTGAACCCTCGCTAGGAAAGAAAGTGGGTGATTGATGTTACACTGTTATTAAAAGAAGAGAAGAAAAGGAAAAAAAGGAGAGCATGGATTGAAGAGAGGAAACATAGAAGAGATAAAGAAAAGCCATTATGGTTATGGATTCAGTGTTTTTCTCCATTACAGGAACTAGCTTTTGTTTCAATGGATTCCACCATTTTTCTTTTTTCTTTAAAGCCTTTACAGCACAGAGTGAGTCTTCCGATTACAACCCAATCATTACCCGCACGATTCGGGAGAGCATTTATCGTCATCTTCTTTCACACAATCCTCACGTAAAAACTGATTTTCACTCTCTATCTATGGCTTTTATTAATCTTCCACTTTCTTTTTTGAGCTTCCTTCAACTTCCTTTTCTGTCATTTTTCACCATTACAATCCCCATCTTCTTCTTCTTCACGATCCATTTTATGGACCACCATCACCATCTTTTTCTCCAATTCTAACCTTTTACACAAATGGGACCAAAACATGGCTTTAATTACGTAGAGATACTCAAAATACGTACTAACTTACAAAATTCTTGGAGCTCTCTATAACTTAAATACTGTTCTTATTGAAGCTTTATTTTTGTTTTTATGGCCTGAATCCTCGAAGAGACTAGGGCTAGTTCCATTGATCTGGGCAGTACCATGGAAGCGTAGGCGCTTGCTCATCGGAAAAGAAATTACAGGCCTCTTCACCGCTGAAGAAATTGTGCTCTTCCAGCTTCACGAACGAGGATAGGGCACATGGTTTTGAGAACTGGAAACAGTTCAGTGAGGAAGAAGAGGAGAACTTGAGCGATGGAGATAAGGGTGGAGACATTATGAGTTCCTGCGTCTGCGTGTGGTTTTGGAGAATCCCAGGTGAAGAAATGGCCTGGCTCGGACTGTTGTCTTCGTTCAAGATCGCGCTCGAGTCACTATCCGAGGACCCGTCTTTGAAATCTGGGAAAAGAGGTGCAGCTATTACTTCATTGCAATTGCTGTTAGTTGTGGAGTTGAAGTTCTCGTAGCTCAAGTCCAGAGTCTCTGGAACTCTAACAGAGCCAATAAGTGGAGGCTGTTCAGTGACTTTATCCTCCGATTCTTGAAGGATTATCTCCTCTTTAACAGACACAGTGCTCTCTGTGTTGTCTTCTTTAAGCTTCGCTTTCAGTTCTCTTATCTGAGTCAAAAGAACCAAGCTTAAACTTGATCAGAACAATAATACAATCCCTAAAGTCCAAAGTAAGAATCTTTGGCTAACTCGCATTGTTCAGTGAATAAAACGTTTGGACTTTATACCTCTTTGAGAAGTGCTTCATTGTCATGTTGGAGTGTATCATAGTTGACCTTAAGAGATTCATAATTTGCTTTGAGATAACCATAATCTCTCTCCAGTTGCTTGGTCTTCCAACGTGCACGGCGGTTCTGGAACCAAACTGCGACTTGTCTTGGTTGCAACCCAAGTTCGTGAGCCAGCTTCACTTTTCTCTCTGGTTCAAGCTTGTTCTCAACCTCGAAATTTTTCTCCAAGGCCTTGACCTGATCTACGTTTAATCTTCTTTTCTTCTCAGCGACATGGCCGGATTCTTCTATACAACCTTCTTCTTCTAAACCATCCAACATGGACTGGAAATCCCTGCTATAAACACGGTTGCTGTTCCTCGGACTGGTCTCGTCTGTACACAACAGAAAAAGAAAAACACTTTTTTGAGTTTTAGTGGATCGCGCAATTTATATAACCAGACCAATCCAAAAGCTGAAAGTATACTGCTTTAAAAACTGCAAGTTGGGGTTTGAACATAAAAATGAAAAGCTAAGGCATTTAGGAATATCACATGATGGGTTGTCTGGATTTTGGACAAAGAATTTTAAGAAAAGGAAGATGATTGGTGTCGGTTAATGACCTGTAGTTGGACACATGGACATGAAAGCTCCAAGAGAATCCGAGCTGCCAAGTTTCTTCATGACTGTAACAAAGAACAGATCTTCTGTGACTAGATCAGGGCCCGAGTGTGGTTTTGTGTGATGTTAATGGGATCTCTTTAAGAGCTCAGAGCAGTGTAAGTTATGTAAACAAGATTGAATCTTTCTTCACTTGCTGGAACAACTCTCATTTAAAAAGCAAGACCAGCTTGTACAATACTGTTTCTGTATCATACAACTGTACAACCACTGATCTCTCTTGGCTCTCCCATCTTTCTCCTTCTTCAACACTTCTTCTCCCCCCTCTGTACCCATCTAAAAAGAAAACAAGCCAAACCACCCCAAGAAAACCCAACAACCAAAAACTTCTTAATCAAGCTATGCCAATACACAAAACCCCATCACATACACACAAGAGAAGGTGACCAATTCAAGAAACCCTTCCTCTCTAACAACACCCTCCTCTTTACATCACTAACTAAAACCAACTAAGCTAAGCTATACACACAATGAGTCTAGGACTGTTCATCCGCAGAAGAAAAGGATGGAAGAGGAGGAGAAGAAGAGTAAACCAGTTCACAACCCAGCTGGCCACTCACAATTACAAGTGTCTTTAAATAAACAAACTGGGGTTAGAAACTGACTTGGGTTAGGTGCAAGTTGACGAGTGTTTCGGCAAATGAAATGAACACAAAATTCAGTTCAAATGAGAATTTCGAGGTTTTACGTTGTGGACCGTTTTAATAGTGGGAGATATTTTGCCTTTTTGTTGTGTGTTATAATATATATATATATATATATATGGGTACGGCTCGGCTCCATGTGAGCCGTTGTAGATTTCCGTTTGGCGTCAGCGTATCGTATACACTGTCAATTACGGTCTACAGTTTGGTCGGTGCGATTAATCGGCGATTTTATGGAATTTTTCTGCTTTAATAATTAATACAATTTATATATTTCAATAAATAGTTGATGATGATATATATGGACTAGTTATTTATTTTATAAATAATTAAATCATTTATTGTTAAATTATAATTTATTAAGTAATTAAATAAACTTATCACTTAATTTTAAATTATTTTTTTAAAGTAAAATTTTTAAAAGAATTGTTACTTTTATCCACATATTACACATTCTAAAAGATAATGGTTAAAAAGAAAATTTAAAAATCTGACCAGAAGTTAAACCGATAAGACAAAAGTTTATCATTTAAAAGTTTACGTCATAAAGCTGACTAAAAATTGAATAAAATTAAAAATTTTGAAATGATTAAAAGGCATTGTTTTTATCCATTAAAGATTTTGAAGTTTAATTGAAAAATTTTGTTAAATAAAAATTGATTTATTTATTTTGATTTATAATAATTTATTAATTAATAAAAATTGATCTATTAATTAATAAATTGATCGGTTTTTAACAATAAGTGTTATTAAAATAAATCAAACCGAAAATTTTGTCAATCTAAAATTTTTACAATAAAATAAATTAATCTAAAAAAAATTTATAATTCGGCACTCTGTTTTATGTCGTCAGCCTCATTTCCTCTCGAGTGCTAGGTTGTCATGCCCTAGTGCATGTCTCATCTTGCTGGTCAAGTTGCGTTTTTCGTTTCTGATTTCTGCAGGTTCTTTTTGGTTTAGGGGGGATGGAGCCGGATTTCAATAGGTTGTCTCTTAACGACAAGGAGAATGAGGAGTTGGTGGTTAAAGCAGCTGATGGTGAAGGATTGGATATTGACTTCAAGCTGAGTCTGGTGGGTCGATTTATAGGTGAACGAATGATCAATTTTGAAGCCATGGAGAGGACTTTGTTGAGTCTTTGGCGGCCTACTAAGGGTGCGTGTATTAAACCGATGGGAGGGAATGGACTATACCTCTTTCAGTTCTTTCATGAGGTCGATCTGAGAAAGATGGTTGTTGGTGGCCCTTGGAGCTTTACTAACTGTCTTCTGCTGATTCATCATTTAAAGGAGGGTGAGAACCTTGAAGATATTGATTTTCATGCTGCTGATTTCTGGGTCAGAGTCCATGATCTTCCTCCTGGGTTTGCTTCCGAAATGCTTACTCGGAACCTTGGTAATTTGATGGGTCGATTTTTGGAGTATGACTCAAGTCTAAGGAGGGGCTCTATGACGAATTTTATGCGTATCTGAGTTCGGTTGGACATTACAGTACCCCTCATGCGAACCAAGAAAATCAGAAAGGAAGGGGGAAATCAGTTTGAAGTTTCGTTCAGTTATGAACGCGTTCCTCTTCTCTGCTACCTTTGTGGTATTATTGGGCATAGCGACACTCATTGCCCAAAGCTTACGGAGCTGCCGGCGGTGGAGCTTCAACGGGGATGGAAGGAGGACATCAGATCCGAGATTCGGGCTCAAAATCAAAATCGCCCCAATCAATGGCGAAGAGATCCATCCACTCTGGGGAACACCGGGTTTAGCTCCATGAATCAAGGATTTCCTTCTGGGATACGGCAGGAGGATCGAAACAGAAGATTTTTAAAAATTATGACTATTATCCTCGGCAATTTCTTTTTCCGCCAATCAATGGGCCTTATGTTGTGGACTCTCCGGGGCTTGGGCCGGACTCTACAACCCGCTCCACTTTTCCAGTCGAGCCCAGTACTGATAAGGAGGTCTCTGTTATGGAGGTTGACGATTCGAAAAAACGATTGCGGTCCTCTCCACCCACGCTGAAGGAAAATGCTGGGGAACCAGATGGTAGCGCCTCTTCCTCTCTGTTCAGTGGAGCAACGTCAGCTACAACTCAATCGGCCAGTCTCTTTCATGAGGCCCGCCGTACATTATGAATTGCGTTGCGTGGAACTGCCGAGGTTTGGGCAATCCTCGTGCAGTCACAGCGTTATAGGACATTGTCCATCAGCACCGCCCCTCTTTTCTTTTTCTTTGTGAGACTCTTGTATCCTCTTCTAAAATGGAGGAGCTTCGTGTTAGGTTGAAATTTGATAGTTGTTTTTGTGTAGACCGGATTGGTCGTAGTGGAGGTCTTGCCCTCCTTTGGAATTCGAATAAAGATGTTTCTGTTTTGGGTTACTCTAGCAATCATATCGATGTCGAGATTATCATGTTAGACAATTTCAAATGGCGTTTCACTAGATTTTATGGTTTTCCAGAAAGACACAGAAAGCGTTCTAGCTGGGCACTATTGAAGTCTCTGTCTCGTCTTTCTTCCCTTCCGTGGGTCTATATGGGGGATTTTAACAATCTTATGTCCGCTACTGAGAAAGTTGGTGGTCATGAGTACCCTAGAGCTCTCTTTGATGGGTTTAAAGATTGTATTGCGGAATGTCAGTTAATTGAAGTTCCTCTCACTGGCTGTGGTTTTACTTGGGAGCGTGGGCGAGGTTCGAGTAATTTCGTTATGGAGCGTCTGGACAGAGCTTTCGTTTCTGCCGACTGGGTTGATCACTTCTCTTACCATAAGTTGTTTAGTCTAATTAGCTCTTACTCAGATCATAACCCTATAAAACTTTACGCGAACATCAGCTTCCCTGTAAAGAAGATTAGTAGATTTAAGTTTGAAAATAAATGGTTGACTGAAGCTGGGTTTATGGGAGTTGTCTCTGCGACATGGTCGAGTTGCGGTAGTTCCAGTGTGTTGGAGAAAATCGCAGCTTGTAGTGAATCGATTATTGAATGGAACAAGTCGTTGGGTTCCTCAACTTTGGGTCGGATTATGGATGTTAAAAAATAGATGGCCTCTTTGCGTAATACTAACGCAGCTGATCCAAATTTGCTGGCTCTAAAATCTGAATTGTCGAGGTTATTGGCCCAAGATGCAATTTATTGGAAGCAAAGGTCCAAAATTTTCTGGTTAAATCATGGTGAAGCGAATGGCAAATACTTCCACGCTCAGGCTTCAAAGCGTAGGAGAATTAATCATATTGCTGCTTTGGAGGATGACTTCGGAAATTTATGTTCGGATTATGACACTATGACTGCCATTGTTATGGAGTACTTTTCAAACCTGTTTGCCGCTCCTATTGGCAGTCACAATTTTGATGATTTTTCCTGTCTTAGATCTGTGGTTAGTGATCGCGAAAATGCTCTTCTTTTAGCTCCATTTACCCAGGCAGAATTTAAGAAAGCAATTTTTGATATGCACCCTGATAAAGCTCTTGGTCCAGATGGTATGAATCCGGCCTTTTTCCAAAAGTGTTGGGATATTATTGGCGGTGACATTTTTAATCAAAGCTGTGAGTGGCTTGCGAATTGCGAGTTTCCTGTGGGGTTAAATAATACTACTATTGTCCTTATTCCGAAAAAGGACAATGCGAGCAGTATGAAGGATCTGAGGCCTATTGCTTTGTGTAATGTGATTTATAAGATTATCGCGAAGGTCTTGGCTAATAGACTTAAACTCATCTTGCCCAGACTTATCTCCCCCATGCAATCGGCTTTTGTTCCGGGTCGATTAATTTCAGATAATATTATGGTTGCGTTCGAATTGATCCATTATATGAAGAATAGAAGTCGTGGATCTAGCGGGGATGTTGCGTTCAAAATTGATATTAGTAAGGCTTATGATAGGGTGGATTGGAGTTATTTGGAGTTTATTTTGCTTCGGTTGGGTTTCGATGCTAAGTGGGTTGGATGGATTAAACTTTGTGTAACTACTGTGAGCTATTCTGTAGCGCTCAACGGCAACTGTGTGGGGCCTATCAGTCCGAATAGGGGACTTCGTCAAGGGGATCCTCTTTCCCCGTATCTTTTTATTCTATGTGCGGAAGGTCTTTCAGCCCTTTTGCGTAAAGCGGAGTCGCGTGGTGATATTCATGGCATCCGTATCTGTGAGGGTGCTCCTACTATCTCTCATCTGTTTTTTGCAGATGATATCTTCTTCTTCCTTCGTGACTCCCCTACTGAGTGTGGTCATCTAAAGAAAATTCTAGCTATCTATGAAGAGGCTTCGGGTCAAGCAATCAATTTTCAGAAGTCGGGCATCATGTTTAGCTCTAATACGAAGCAAGATGTTAGACATGCTATTTCTACTATTTTGGGGGTTTTTAACCCGATTGATCATGGTCGTTATCTTGGGCTACCCTCGTTGATTGGGAGGAATAAAAAGCAGGTATTTGCCTTCCTAAAGGATCGCTTACGTAAAAGAATTACTAGTTGGAAGAACAAGCTACTCTCCAGGCCAGGTAAGGAAATTCTGTTGAAAACAATTGCCCAAGCCCTTCCTACTTATTGTATGAGTGTTTTCAGGCTCCCTTTGAGTATCTGCGATGAATTGCAAAAGATGATGAATTCATTTTGGTGGGGTTCTTCTTCGGGTGGCCAGTCTAAGATTCATTGGACGAAGTGGGAGAGATTGTGTGTTCCTAAGAAGTTAGGTGGTATGGGTTTTCGTGACTTGAAATGCTTTAATCTTGCCATGTTGGGCAAGCAGGGTTGGCGGTTTCTTACCGAACCTGATTCTTTAGCGAGCCAGGTTTTCAGGGCCAGGTATTTTCCAACTTCGGATTTCCTTCATGCTAGTGAAGGAAGAAACCCCAGTTTCATCTGGAAGAGTATTTTCTCAGCTAAAAGTGTCCTATCAAAAGGTGTTAGATGGCGGGTGGGTGATGGGTCTTCGATTGGGGTTTTTAAAGATCCTTGGCTGCTTAATGATTCCAATTTCTACGTGCTCTCGAGTCCGCTACAGGGCATGGCTGACATGAAGGTTAAGGAGTTGATTGACCCTATTACTCTGACTTGGGATCCATCCTTGGTAAATGGCATACTAGCTCCTCAAGAAGCCTCACAAGTTTTTCAAATCCCAATCTCTCCTTCTAGGCCGAAGGACAGTTTTTGCTGGCATCATACTACGAATGGGATCTACAGTGTGAAGTCTGGTTATAGGATGGCTATGTCTCTAGATTCGGCATCTCAAAGCTATGATGTGGTTGGTCCGTGGAATGGTATTTGGGGTGCCCATCTTCCCCCCAAGGTAAAAGATTTTACTTGGCGTATTTTACGGGATTTTGTTCCTTGTAAACAGCGCATTCTTACGCATAGGGTTCAATTAGATCCTGCATGTTCACGATGTGGTGAGGTGGAGACCATTGATCATGTACTAATTACGTGTCCCCAGGCCCGTCATGCATGGACCGTCGCAGGTATTGACTTACATAGTGATGCTATTAAAGATTGTATTATTGACTGGCTTTGTGTAGGCAATTTGGAGCTGCGAGGTAGAGCCCTTACCATTTGCTGGAGTTTGTGGTTTCATCGTAATCTTTTTTGTTGGAAACAACAAGATATTTCTTCATATGCTATTGTGGCCTTTGCGGATGATTACTTTCGAGATTGGAAAACGGCAAAGATTACTTTTGGGCAAGCGCAGGTTGTTCCCCATAAGCTCGGTGCTCTTGTAGGGTGGCAACCACCTCCGTTCAGTTGGGTCAAATGTAATGTTGATGCTTCGTTTGATAAAAGACGAAACAAATCAGGTTTTGGGGCTGTCCTTCGAGACCATCAGGGCAAGTTTATGATGGGGTTTTCGGGGCATTTTTCTTCTTGTTTCAATGCCACTCTTGCAGAAGCCATGTCGATAAGGGAGGCTTTAACCTGGCTTAAAAGGCTTAATCTGGATAATGTGTTGGTGGAATCAGATTGTTTAGATGTTATCGATGGTCTCAATTCTAGTTCTTCTAATTTTGCTGAAGTTGGTTTAGTGTTTGCTGACTGTCAGGAGCTTACGACTCAATTCCAACATCTGTCCTTCTTATGGACGCCTCGAACTGCTAATAGAGCTGCTCATTCTTTGGCAAGGGTATCTCTATTACATGCAGATCGTTTTACTTGGCATACAGTGCCAAATTTTCTTTCTTCTGTTATTTTTGCTGATGCTGCTTCTGTTAGAATCCGTGCAGAGGAGGCTTAGGTTTTGGGTGTATGGGGAAAGCCTGTTGGCTTTGGGTTTTAGTTTACCTCTTCTTTTTCGGTGTTGATGCAGTGTGATTTTTTTAATGTCAAAAAAAAAAGAGTAGATAATTGTTTAACCTCAACATCCAATAAATAATACAAGATGCCTAAATCACATATTAAAAATTCCCTTTTTTATTTTTTGGATATAGACTTCAATTTTTTTTTTCTAAATTGGTGCCTGTGACAATTAAATCACCAATATAACATAACAGAAATGATCAGTTTTATCATTAAATAAATTCAAAGAGACATTTTATTTTGAAGATTTGAAGCTAATTGTATGCATATAAAATTGGATAGCCATTGAAACCAAGCATGGTGTGCCCACTTCAAATGATAAACATAGTTTGGATGTTATTAATCAACATACCCCTTCAGTTAAGCCATATAAACAACTTCATGGAGATTCCCATGAAGACAAACATTGCTAATATCCAACTGCTAATCAACCATCCGAAGGTGGCTATATATAGACTATGCGATTCTTCCTGCAAAATTCTTTGTTATGATATCATGTAACTTTGAGGAAGAAGAATATGTTTTTATGAATATTCATCTCATGTGGTACATGGTATATATAGAAGATTAGAATCAAGAAGAATGGGCAACTAGCCTAAATAGAAGGAAGTAAATAAAGAAAGACAACGATATTTCTCAATATACAAAGTATGATTATAGGAATAGATTGATATTCCCTAACGGTAGCTACCTTATGCTCAGATATAGATAATTAATTATAGTTGTTTGGTTTCACCTCCATTTTTTAATTTTAGCTTAATTTATGTTATTCTAAAATATAAAAAATTATATAATTACAAAGGTGTAATTATTAAAAATAATTAAATATTAAATAATAGTTAGATATAAATTTATTTTATAAATTAAGTAGCTATTTTTATTTTAATCTCTTATATAATATTTATTAATAACTTTTAACAACAAATTCATTATATTTTATTTAAAATAAATAATTATTATACTTTATTATAAACTAATTAGGTGTCTTAGAAATTATTATAAGCTATAGTTCGCGGCATTCATGAACTATTCAGTAGGAACTGGACTGTTGTACATCGACATATATATCGAGAGGGCAACAGATACGCCGACTGGCTTGCTACTTATGCGGGTCATTTTGATGTTGGCGTCATTTACTTTGACACTACACCTATCGGGTGTCACATACTCCTTTTGGAGGACTTATCGAGACTCTGCTTTCCTCGCCTAATTGTGTAATTTTGGTTTCACTTTTTTTAAAAAAGAAACTAATTAAGTGTCAAGTCAAGTTGGGCTCATCATTGACCCGGCCCTTCTAGAGGATGGCCTGAGGTCAATTTGAGGTAAGTCCAAGTCAAGCTCATATGGCTTGTACTTAAACTCGATGTTTGGGCAATCCCAAATCCGCTTGACCTAACCTTAATGAGGCCATCTTCCCCTTTGTTCTCTCTGATGAATTGCTATTCTCCCATCAACTGACAAAATTCCCAAGTTGCCAAACCAGTTTCCAACCACAAAATTTTAAATATATTTACCAAAAATTTTTATTTTGAAAATATTTGTAATTTTATAAAATAATTTATTTTATATTTAATTTGATTTAAATATTTAGATTGAATTATTCATAATTTTTGTTAGTACTTAACATCAAATGATTATATAATATACTTAATTAATTTTAAAATTAGATTATGACAAAAACAAAATTTTTATTATTCTTACAAATTATGAGAGCATGAGAAACATAATTTGAAATAAATTAAAATTAAAAATTAAAAATTAAATCAAATAAATATTTGCATAATTTAAAATTTAAAATTAAAATAATACTAATTGGACCCTTAATTAACAATTGTAATTGTGAGCTCTAATAATTTCGACCCCAGCCATGTGCAGTATAGGCCCAATGAACTCATTTCAGATCTAATTTCTACATGCAAAAGCCTAATTAAAATTAGAAAGGGATCCGATTCCCTCTCCAATCCAAAAGCACTAATTAGTGGTTTAAGGGTTTTTTAATGGAGATAAGGAAAAAGGATTAGTGGTTTAAAAAGGATTAGTGGTTTAAGGGTTTAATCCTCTCCATTAAAAAGGATTAGTGGTTTAAGGGTTTTGCGTTGACTTTCCTTATCTCAACAGCCCCACCAATCAGAGGTTAGACTACATAATGTAACGAAACAGTGACGTGAAAAGTGGATAAGCACAATCCCGCGCAGATCTCACTGAAACAGTGACGTGTTTGTTGTTACTAAGCGCCATCCAACATCATCCTCGATGTTACTTACCTACTTCTTCTTATACTTGAATGTAACGAATATGATAATAACAATAAATACAACATTACCGAGCTGCAAAATAAGGCAATAGTTGTTTCTGTTTCAAACTCTTTCTCAAGTTTCCTGTTTTGAAGCGATGAAGGATCAGACCCAGAAGCCTGAAATCTTTGAACTCAACAATGGTTCCGTGCAGGTCAAGATCACTAACCTCGGTTGCGCTATTATTTCACTCTTTGTGCCTGACAAAAACGGTAACTTTCTGCTTTTTTCATTTACTTCAATTGTCAACCCTGATATTGTCATTGTAGTTTTTGGGTTTTCTTTTTTCACTTCTTGTTGGTTTCTCAAGGGAATTTAGCTGATGTTGTTCTTGGGATGGACTCCGTGGAGCAATATTTGGTAATTCTTCTATTCGCTTAATAGTTTTTGATATACATTATGATCTGATTAGAAGTTCAGTTCAAATTGTTTGGATTACGTCATGTCTTTTTGGCGATTTGATTCTCGCTTTTAAAGGAGAAGAAGATTGCATTTTTATGGACAGTTAATAGATCATTATCGGAGGTCAATATAGTCTTTGGCTCTGTTCCTTTCTTCCTCTCCTTTCCCTTTAAGGCTGTCACTTCAACAGTTACTTTTGTTAATAACAGAAAGAAAAATCAAAGGCAGGAAATTCGTTTTGCGACCTATACCTGTTTGAGGGTGTCTTCCTAGTTTAATTATGACTCTTGTCTCCTTTTGGGTGATCAATATTTGAGATTTTTGACGCTTCCTGAATTTATGTATAACCAGCAAGGTGCTGCGCCTTACTTCGGCTGCATTGTGGGCCGAGTGGCGAATAGGATAAAAAATGGAAAGTTCACCCTTAATGAAATTGATTACTCTTTGCCCATCAACAAGCCTCCAAACAGTCTCCATGGTATTTATTTGTTAATTCCCTCAGTTTGATGTTATTATGTTTAATCGTGGCTGTCTTTCAATCATGTTGATAACTTTATCACCTCAAAGAGCTAGTCAAAATAGTGTATATTCACAGCTTGAATCGTTTTGCCCAATTATAATATTCTATTTACAAAGGAAAAAAAGGGGGAAAAGGGTGGGAAGAAATGCCTTATTTCTGGTCAAATCAGATGTTACTTCTGTGTTTCATATAAAAAGGACACTTTTAAGATCACATTGGAGTATCTAATAGATGGTTTGATTATCTTTAAATCATGATCGTTGTGTCAGTTGGGTAGGCCAGGAGCCTTGTTGGCCATGTTGTAATTAGTAGATGCAATTTCATGCAAAGTTATGACCCCCGCTGCTATTGAGGTTTTAGAATATCCAGACATATAAGCTGAGAGATGGTTCATGCATGTGTTTTCTATGGGTTCAGTAGCTTTTCATAATGTCTGAGTATAAAGTCAGGATCTTATGGTGCAAGCATTCCTACTATTTAGAGTTTCTTATTTTATGAGTTGATTTGAGTTCAAAACGGAACTGCAGATGGAAATTCATAACAAAGAAAAGCACATTTCTTTGTTTTTCACTTCTGGTCATTTAAAGACCTAAGTATCAAATGGCCAAATAATTTCTTCTTGGCATGTGACATATTTTATTACCTCCTCTAGGAGGGCAAAAGGGTTTCGACAAGGTGTTATGGGAAGTTGCAGAATATAAGAAAGGAGATAATCCATCCATCACCTTCAAATACCGAAGCGTAGATGGAGAAGAAGGTACTCTCTATCTCTGTGTTTGTGTGTGTTATCATGTGTGCAACGTACTGTCTCTCCCTTTGTTCCTCTCTCTCGCTTACTCTTAATGTCCCTAATATTTTCTGTTTCTATCTGCCTAGGTTACCCTGGGGACCTTTCTGTAAGTGCAACTTATAGACTTACGTCAAGCACAACAATGAGACTTGATATGGAAGCAGTGGCTGAGAACAAGGCTACTCCAGTAAGTTTAGCTCAGCATACGTATTGGAATTTAGCTGGTCACAACTCAGGAAATGTCCTTGACCATTCAATTCAAATATGGGGTTCTCACATTACTCCTGTGGATGACAACGTTGTCCCAACTGGTGAACTCATGCCAGTCAAAGGCACTCCATTTGACTTCACCTTTGAGAAAAAGATTGGGACCTCGATCCATGAGGTGGGTATCGGTTATGATCACAATTATGTACTGGATGGTGGGGAAGAGAAGCTGGGTTTGAAGCATGCTGCAAAAGTCAAGGATCCATCAAGCTCGAGGGTTCTTAACTTATGGACAAATGCCCCTGGGATGCAGTTTTACACGGCAAACTATGTGAATGGAGTAGTTGGTAAAGGAGGCGCTGTCTATGGAAAGCAATCAGGGCTCTGCTTGGAAACTCAGGGCTTTCCCAACGCTGTAAATCAACCAAATTTCCCCTCAGTGATCATTCAGCCTGGAGAAAAGTACAAGCATACTATGCTGTTTGAGTTTTCAACAGAATGAGTTAGTACCTTTGTTGCCAAATAGAAATCAGAATAAGGTTTAATTCCAGGTTAGTAGATTGGTAGACTCTCAACCGTTTATGGTGATGCAATTCTATTACTCTCGAGTAATGAAATGATGAACCTTGTTCATGATCCCCAGTATTTTCGTTTGAACTCCTTTGAATTGCCTTATTTTGTAGAGGTGAAAGTATAATGTACTACGGAATTGTTAAAAATGGCTTTTGCATCACACTCTATCTTTTACCCTTAAACTACTACATAGAAATGGAGCTGTCTAAATGCTATTTTCTAGAAAATCTAGACTTTTTTTAATTCTAATAAATCGTCGTTATCCAAACCTTCAGATGGTGAATTTCCCAAAAATTTGTAGTCTTGCAAAATGATAGAGATAAGATCTCCTGTACCCATAACTTTGTATCAATCATGTTTTATACGATCCTATCCATACCTATGACCCTGTACCAATTTTGTTCCATATGATCCCATTTACACAAATTGTGTGGATGAGATCGTATAGAACAGGATTAGTACAAGCATAGAGGATTTGATCCCAAAAGATGGGGGTTGTCTCTACCAAAAATCACCATGTGAAAATTTTGATTTAACCAAATTTTAAGTTGAATTTAAGTCTAATAAAAAATTTTAAATTTCAAGTTGAGGAATTGCAAAATGGCATTGGTAATACCTTAAATCATAGCTAAGTCTTAGGTAGCTTTAGAAGGAGTCATAAATTTAGCTCATATTATAATTAGGCAATTTAGACATTAAAAATATTGATGTGATCTTAAAAATGATTTATTTAAATATTTGCTAAATGTGTAACTTTTTCAATAAATTTTCACAAAAGGTCCAAATAATCCCCTATATTAAGGTGTAATGAGTAATATTTTAGTAATTTTAGAGTGTAAAGTGATACTAAAGATGATGGTTACACATCAACATTATACAAATTGAGTTTTGTATAATTTATTCTCCAAAACTCCTCTTTGTGAAAAATGGAATGATATAAAACAATCTTTTCCAAGTTTCCCATTTAATAAGTAATATTGAATTGAAGCAATTTCATCTTTTATTTGCAAAAAAAAAAAATTCAATCTTGATGCTATCTTCTCCAGCATAAACTCAAGTTGTATCAACAAGCTTTTACAATGTCATGTCATTATGATATTTACAATAACTTCTGGTGAATAACAATTCAGACTCCAAATTCGATAAATCTCATGAATATAAATGGCATTTATCAAATTTTAAGATTATGTCACTAGTACAAGGACAACAAATAAAAGAGGTTTTTGGGGTTTGGGAAATTAGGGATTAATAAAGACAAACGATGGATAAAAAGGGCAAAGCTTATGGGGTTTCTATGCTAGCTTGAATATCCCATAATAAATAATAAAAATTTTAAGTTAAATAAAATTGATGAAACATTGACAAGGAGTTAAAGTTCGGTCAATTTAGAGTCCAAATTAAATATTTTTAAAATATTGAAATTATTTTTGAATGCTCAAAAATATTTGAGTTTAAATTGAATTTTATCATAGACAATAGGGTTTAAATTGACCCTTTTAGAATATATATTAAGAATACAAGTTTTAAATAAATAAATAATTTATTCCCTTTTCATGCAATGTAGATAATTGGGATGACTTGGTTTCGTAGGCAATTAATGGATTTAATCTAAAAAATGAAGATTACACCATCTCAAAGATTTCCTTACGTGCTAGTATTTGTTCTTTATGGAAGCAAATGAACGAAGGGATTTTCAAAAACAAGATCGTATAACGGAATCCTTTTATCGAGGCACTATTGAATGGATTGGGGGAGTGACATTGGCAAACACAAACACTAAAAGCTAGTATCATCATATATGGCCTATCGTTAAAGGATTGCTTGAAACTTATTTGAGGGTGGCATCTCGCCGATCTCGCTAATTTTTTTAAAAAATTATTTTCAAATTAGAAGTATAAAATGTTTTTAATTGAATCCAAGTCTAGGCTATTTAGATATAGACTTACTTGAAATCTAAATTTTTTTAACAAAATAATATCGTTTTATTTAAAAAAATTGAGCCTTAAATCAGGCTAAGTTTAATTTGGCCCATAAATCGATCCATTGAAAATAACTGAATTTAGGCCCGTAAATTAACTCATGGCTATCTCTAAACTTATTCTCGCATCGTATCACTTACACTGATTCTTTCGTTAAGAATGAAGACAATGTTGCTACCCCACTATTAATGTCGATGTTTTAGCATAAGTTTGCCTCCAACTTATTCATGCCTTTATAGGTTTTCTTTGTATTTGTACTTAGCTTAGGTCAGCTTAACTTTTACGAGGGCTTACATTAATTCCATCCAATTTCCAAAACAAGAAAAAATAACACCAACCTAGTTTAGACTTTACAATAATGACTGTTACTTAATTGTAAAATGTAATATTAAATATCTATATAAGTGTCTATATATATATATACTTCCTTATCAAAAGAAAAAACGTAAGAGAAAATTAAGTCCTGAAAGGTACAGCACCACTATGCATTTCCAAAAGAAAGGAAATTTCTTAAAAGAGAGATGTTGATGATTATTCTGGTTTTGCATCGAACGCATCAGCCAGCTTTTTTCCTTCAAAGATAAAACTAACAAACTTGACATAGTCTACGTAAGTTTAGATACAAAAATGAAAACAAAAACAAGTTTTGATCCGGAACCACATCCTTTAGCTATTCATTGTAGAAGTAAAACCAGATTATACATCCTAAATACTAAGTTCATCGTACAAAACAAAAACAACAAAGGAGGAATTTTAGAAAAATTATGAAGAGGGCGGAGGCGATGGCACGTGAAGTCCTTGCATCTCCCAAGCCTTGTCCATTTTCTTTTCTAGCTTTTGCAGTTGACGGGCTATCAATTGCAATCGTTGATTGATTCGATTGAGTTGCTCTCGAGTATTGTTGGAAGTGTTAACCAACAATACGTACGCTTTTTCCGCCCAATCCGTTGGCTCATCTTCTTCCTCACTTGATTCATACGAGCCCACAGAAGCTTCAGAACCAGAAGCTACTGTTTCCGGAACTATATTTGGTGGAGGAGGTGGTAGGGCATCTTCTGAACCATTCCCATTAGCGTCAAAGGATTCCATAGCCTGCAAGTAGCAAAAACATTTAAACAAAAATAGAAAAAAAAATAGGAAAACGAAATCAATAAAAAAAAGTATATTTGGGAATAAATGCTCGATTAGAACTACATAAAAGACAAAACTATAACCTCAAAACACAAACAGGCTGTTTGGAAAGCCGTGATTTGAATTCAATCATCAATCGTTTGGAGCCAAAAAAAAGTGCAAGGAATTGAATTCCCGTGTGAGTTCAACTCTCACTCCCTTTGTAAATTGAATTCACGCAAAAATTCGCGTGAATTCAAGCACAACATTGACGCCCACTGTTTTTTGGTTTGAGGGAACACGCCCACTGTTTTGGTTTTTGTTTCTTTTGATTTTCAATTTTTGTTTTATAATATAATTTCTGTTAATTAAATATATATTATTAAATTATCTTTAAAATATATAAATTTCAAATAAAATTTGATTTAGTAATTAAAAATAATTTAAATTAACATTAAGTTTTAGATAAAAAGTTAATTTTTAAAATGTTTTATTTTATTTAATTAATAATGACATGAATTCAATTA
>JAOTBA010000007.1:15505142-15520118 GCA_025629845.1 Erythroxylum squamatum
AGTTCGCAAAACTCACCCAAAATTTGCAAATATTTTTCAGGACTCAGAAGAATACCCCGTTAGGCCAACGGGAGTATGCTTACAAGATTCAAGTGAATGATAGAGGTCGGGATCAGTTCACGTCTGCATTGCATGTCTTTAATTTTTGTATTGAACTATATATTCAGCAACTATTCTATAAATGTGTATTTTTGAAATGACTAAAGTGGTTGTAATTGTGCAAAGGGCCCAATTGGTCATATGGGAATTTTGTAAATTGCATTGTATGTTTGAAAAAGGACATATGCCCTATTTGATTATGGTTTTCCGCTTATTGATTCAAAAAAAATAGATGTGAATTTCTGATTGAGGGAGTGCTCTAGCACGCCACCCTCGTGGGGCACGGACTCAGATATCACCGTCGATGTCGGGTTCGGGTCTTACGAGAGTGGGGTGCTACATTACTGTACTTCATGGCTTACATCTCGTCATTCATTGCATCCCACTACACATCCATATTGGGTCCAAAAATAGCTTTCGTAAAAGTAACTGGATTTGTAACACGTCTAATAGCATAGTCCTGTACACCTGATAGACTATGATATCAGATGGGAAAGTAGGTCATCTCACTCTAGTAGATTTTCTTAACTGTATTAGATTTTGTATCCCTAGGAACCTCATTGTCTACAGGTATGAGTTCCTATTCCTATACAGGCACAGTACAAAGACCTAAATCTACAGGATCTAACTATATGAGTAGCAGATACATGATAACTGTAGTATCCGCCCTGCTATCATCCAAAGGGTCAAAGGGCCCACCATCATCATAAATATCGTATTTCGAAAACTTAGCTGTTTGTGATTCCACTACTCTGGTCGCTCCTTCTCTACAGTAAAAGCTGTAGCCTTAAAATGGTTGAGATATCTTACTAAATAGTAATGAGCGGAACGAGCATGCAATCTTTTTTTATAAGGATTATACTACCTCAGTAGCGCAGCCCAGTACAAGAATGTGTGCAAGGCTTATTTTTTCAAACTTTTAGATAATTAGGTAGATTAGGCCTCTTCCGCATTAACTTCTTCAAGTCCTTTAGGGTGCAGTTACGCCTTTCAGCAACACACCATTTTGCTCAGAACTACTCGGCACAATGAATTAAGTCACTATTCCAGCTGATTCCATATATCTGCCAAATGGACCTTTTGAATTCCTCAAACACCATGTTTGCCATGATATTCTCCTCCACAGTCAAATCTAACTATTTTGATTAATTTTCCCAATTGGTTCTCAACCTTCAATCTTTAAGCAGGAACACATAACTGTGATGGGAATAATCATCAACAAATGTCAGAATACATTTGGAATTGCATAATGCAACTGTATAAGATCTACTAATGTCTTTATGTATTAGACTCAACAAGTCAAAAGCATGAGTTAATCTCAATATCCTTATTAGTTAACTTACCCATGCAATAGTCAACACATGTTCCCGGATCATCGTAATCTAGAATTGAGAAATATTTTCCTTGATCAATCTCTCAACCCTAGCTCTGGAAATGTGGCTTAAACTTTTATGTCACACCATGTATGACTTCTCATTTATCAAGGTCCTTCATTTCATAACTTGTTTAGTAAGATACGAAGAAACATTTATCTAATTCGGGGTAAGACACATTCTATACAAACCATATGACAAGAAAGTTGTACCATTATGTTTTGCATTAAACGACAACTGTACAACAGATGCATTAAATGCAAAACGTCAACCTTCTTTGTCGAAAATTAATCAAAAGATCACATATACAATGTGTTGTATAAAAACCTAACTGAACCTTATAACAAAGTTCAGTACATACGTCCCCTATAGATATTACTTCCAATTCCTAATTGCTGTCAACTATTAGTTTCTCCTTCCCTTTATTTGGCTTGATCCTAGATAAGAACCTTTGCATTGTGGAAGCACCTTGATCAGATGTTCCACTAAATAGCCACCATGTACTTAATGCGACTATCGCAAGTTAGATTCATAATTGACAAGCCAAAGAGTAACCTGATGGTCTCAGTATTTCATTTTAAACCTCATACTACTAGTTTCTTTATGTGCCCAGGACCTTTATAAATACTGGTTTGATCAATATCAGTATGTGGAGAAGATTTGAACTTTCTACCTTCGAACTTAGCGGGCTTCATCTTTGTCTTCCCTTTAGTTGCTTCGAGGGCTATAGGAGTAGCAAACTTGAGTTTCTCCTCCTCTGTAACACAATGAGCTATCAAAGCATTGAAGTCCCCAACATCTTTAATCTACTGTGAAGATTAATTACTCTCAATATGTTCTTCATTACTTCCATTTTCTCATATATACCTCATGGAGAATAATTCTTTCATCAAGACACTTGTCTCAATATTAGGTGAGACTGTGTACCTCTAGGAGACATTATTAAGAAACTCCTTCGTTATGTCTGTGTTCGAAAGTCAACTTCGCAGATGGTTAGGTATGGATCTCTTAATGTTCATCAGATATAATCTATTAGACCGATCCCAGATTTCATAGGCTTCTTTATGAACTCTCGAGTTCATGGATGTAGGTGGAGATGAAATATCCGTCCGTATGGTTATATCAACCATAACTATCTCCATAGCATTCAATACATCCTCTGTCCACTTCTTTGTATTGAAATCGATCAGGGTTTCAATGGTGACATTGATTTTGTTGACTGAAAAGGTGACTTTAAGATGATAATCTTTAAATTAGTACAAATGTAGGATAACAGCAATACTCAAAGCCATTAAATAGTATCTTTACTGAAAATTCGGTCACACATATTATGAAACACCTGTAAGCTGAATACATAATATATGCAACTAGACCTCCACATAAAAGTGATCAGAGTACAAATCATCAACTCTCAAGATACTACCACTTGTGGGTGAATAGATCATTCAAACAACGACTTTCCTCTATCCAATGCCTTTATGAACATCTCAAAATCTCATGTAAGACCAACACCTATGGGAAAAATAACCAAATATGAGACCAGAGACATCCCCTAACGTGTAAGCAGAACAATCTAAAATATTTACTCGAAAGGTCATTGTGGTGACTACATCCTCATCAGCACTCAAAAATTTCGCAAATATAAGGGATACATCTTTATGTTATCCTCACATTCTTTATGAGCATATAGTATGTGACAATGTAACATCAATAAATGCAAAAACCCAAATGCACAGTCTCATTGTCCCACACTCGTGCTGAAGACATTCTCTGAAAACTTCATTTGAGACTTTCCTAAAAGAAAAATCTCAGTAGAGTGACTATCGTGCATTACCGGACACTGAACCGACTACCCGAGACATGAAAACCTTATGTATCTCCCTTATGGCAAGTTTGTTGCACAAAAATTCACTCAAAAATGGCTTAAGAATGTCTTAATTCCTTTTTTGATCGAATTTCATGCAATCCCAAACATTAAACATGAGACCCGAGACACAAAAACTTTCATGTGATATCTGAAGCATGAAAATTCACTTGAAATCAGATTCAGAATACCTTAATTCCTTTTCTATTGTTAAACTTTAATTTATTACTTATGTAATAAATCACGAAAAATGGAAAAAAACTTACTTTATAAATTTTTTGGACCAGGAAACTGACCCAAAACACCCCGAGGCACCCTTATGGAAAATCTAAAATTTTTGTATTTTTTTAAAATATTGTAGCGTTCGTATGGCTGATGTTTGGCGCATGCGCGTCACGCGCTCCCCACGCGCAGATGTCCGCCTATTGTACAGAGCATGCAACACACACGTCGCCACGTGTCCCCCTATTCGACATGCCACGTGTAGGGACGGATGTGGAAAATGTGCGGCATGCACCTGCCGTCACGTGCCAATCGTACACCGCTACCCCACAAAGTGCACGTGCTCGACGTTCCCCCCTTTTTAAAAACTGGAGACAATTTTTGTCATCCCGAGATGTCATTTTTTGCTCCATTCGGCCCGTTTTTAACCCATTTTTCATAGTTAGCCTTAAGTATACAACTTTTACGTAATTATATACGTAAAAAACTGAAAAACGAATTAAAAATTGAGGAAAACTATATGAGATGAAAAATTAAAAAAAAACCTTCATTTTTGGCAATTCGATCGCGTAACCGCTCTAATACCACATGTAATATGTAGTACAGACCTTATTACGTACCCAGAATTAAACATGAAAGGGTTAAAAATGAAGATAATGCAGAATACCTAATTTTGGTTCTATCTTTGATTCCGATATAGTTTCTGAGCTCCAAACGATCACGAATCTTCCAGGACCTTTACGAAAAGTGTTTCCCGACATGTGGTTTAGGTCTTTCTACAGTTTTCTCATTACGTAAGCTCTCTTAACAGGTCAGAGAATCCTTATGCTTACAATTGATATGATCAACTGTAAGAGACCTTAACCTTTATATAGCTTCCATTTCGGGCTTCCCCATCACAAGGCCAATATGGGTCTGATCCACACTAATTGGAATCTATTTTTCACCTGAACTTTGACCCATTGATTTAGATCATTTATTGGGCTACTTTATTATCTTTATCTGGATCAAATTACATAACTTCACCGATAATTTATTGAAAAACTGGAAAGTGTAATTAATAGTTATCCAACTTTATGGGAAAGGACAAAATTGTCCAACACTTACTACTTTCAATTCCCACCTTTAACCCTTTCCTTTCTTTGTAACTTCTTTTTCCTTCTTTCCTTTGTCAACAAATAATAATGCTAACACGAATCTAGAGAAACTTGATGAGATGTTATTTCCACCCTTACAATACGCTACTCAAACATCTCAGCTTAGGGAAAACGTCCAACTTCAAAAGTTATAACCGAAAAGAGTAATAGGAGAAGAGGTTGAAAATACACTCCAACACTCCCCTTAAGCTCTCACAAGGCAAGATTATTGTATCTCCAGATATACAGACTTTGAGAGAAGGAGTTAAGGGTTGGAATACCACAATTGTTGGAATCTTCATAGATCAAAGGCCTTCTTTTTAGGTTATTCAAAACTTGACATTGAGTTCATTGAGAGGAAGGGACTTGCAAGAGGTAATGATTTCAGAATACATTCGTATATTGTTCAAATTTTAAAGTCAAAGTGAAGCTACAAGTATTGTGGAATATGGCCCTTGACACATTTATGATATACCTTTGTTTTTACAAGTCTCAAGACCTAGTTTTAACTTGCAAAGAATCAAACATGAAAACATTCCTTTATGGGTCAAATTCCACAACATTCCTTAAGAATACTAGTCAACCAAAGGGTTAAATTCTTTAGCTAGCTTTAATGGTACACCATTTTGCATGGATGAAACTATTGCAAAGAGGAAAAGAATATGATATAGAAGAATCTGTATTAGTGTGGACATAGTTAAACTACCAAAAATAGTCTCAATAATGAAGCTCAATAAAAATGGTGAACTTGTTGAAGATTTAATCCATGTTTTCTATAGCTTGGGGCCAACACTAAAACATCAAAGAAAAATGTGAAAACCTACAAGATGAACTTTTATAAAAGAGGTCTTTGAAGAACTTATGTCATTAGATGGAAAAGTGTAAAGGGAAAGATCTATTCAAGCTTAAAGTAACCAAACAGACAAGGGTAAAGGAATTATTGCCATAGATGTTTCTTATGCCTTATTAAAGATAAGGAAAAATGATAAGATTAAGGGTTTGAAAAAATAAAATTCAGGACCACTAGTTGAAGAAAATATCATCTCCACTAACCAGTCAATAGAGGAAGGAGAAAACAAGGTGCACTCCTATAAGAATGATGAAAGGAAGCTTGTCCAAAGCAACAAGAAGAAGAAAAAGGGAAAGAGAAGTAAATTAAAGGGTACAAAACCCTCTAACTTTGAATAATGTCAAATATAGATTAGAATGTAAGGGTTTTAAATAACCCTAATAAGCTTGATGCAGTTAGAGATTTTCTCCTAGAAACCAAGCCTATTTTGATTGGAAGGTTGGAAAATAAAATCAAGTAGAATAATATCCTAAAGATGCAGACCCTAGGCAACTCTTGTTCTTTTCACTACAAGAAAATTAGTAATTAGCGATGAAAAATTGCCGAGCCGATGGATATTTTTCCTATCACAAAATGAAAATTTTCTTGACAATGTTACCGACGAAAATTGGTAAATGCGGAGGGAAATCATCCTAACAAATTTTTTGACAAAATATAGCAAGGGTAGAAAATTCCCATCAGTAAAGAATGCAGGAATGCTTGGCAGAACAAATAAGTTTTGGGTTTATCGAAGGAATACAATTCCGTTGGTAAATTCCGTACGTAAATTTTAGAGGTAAATGTCATCGTTTTCTTTGGCTTCAACATTTTTAATAAAATGAAAACAACTTCGTTTGGTTTTAGTTTAACACCAAACGACGTCAGTTTCCTACACATTTAACCTACCCAAAGACCCCCCATCTCCCCTGCATTTTCGTTTTCGTTTTCATTTTCGTTGTTTTCCTCTCTCCGTTAGTTTGCATTTGTCTTTTCCGACCACTGTCCTTGTGTCCTTCGACAGAGGTAAGTCATTCAGCATTTGTTCTCTGTGATTTTTTGTATACACAGTGTTGGTATATATATTCAAACATTGCATGAACCTAGGAGTTTTTGGGGTGTTTTTGAGTTTGTTTCGATTGTCTATGGTGTATTTGTCTTTGCAACGTTCTGGAAAACGTTGAGGAAGGAAAGAGACATTATTTGCTTAGGTTATTTGGGATAAATCTGTCATTCCTTTGAAGTGTTCGATAAAAGTTTTGAGTGGGTTTTTAATGATTTTCTCCTTATTTTAAATGTTTAAATATCCTATGAATCATGTGCAATGTATAGAAACAATCTCTACTTAATATGTAAATTTTGTTGATACGATATTATACAGGAGAAAGATTACTTATACCAATGGTGTGAAGGATGCTCCGAAATCTAAAAAATTAAAGAAAAATGTCTTTGATATACATGAAAATGGATCAGATTTAGGTTTGGTCATCAATAGATGTAGGAGCAAGGAAAATGATACTAAAAAAAAGAGCAAGTCACTTTCCAAATCAATGGATAATTGTTTGATGCTTTAACTATAAAAAGAATACGAACTTTAACAGAAAAGTGAGTATTATTGTAATGCAAGTGAATTTTGATGAAGAAGATGGAAGAGACAATAATCATTTGACAGTTAGTAATTTTGATTGTGCAAATTGATGTGTGATAGATAATGGCACATCTTGTTATATGACCTTTAACAAGGATTAGTTCCATCCTTTCAAACAATGGAATAGCATTATCATATTGGATGATAACGAAGAGTATTTTATTAAAGGTAGTGATTTAGTATAATTCCAAATGTATGATGGGATTATTAGAATATTAGATGTCTTGTATATTCCTGAGCTTTAAAAGAATTGGATTTTCTCAGGTACTCTTGATATATAAGTTTTTTTATGGTGATAAGTAGCTAATAGTGATAGAGGGCATCATATTTATAATGAAAGCAAAATTATAGTATAGAATGTATGTCTTAATAAGTAAGATAATACTAAAATCTATGGGTATACCTCTATAATTAAGGGAGAATAATGGTAGTACAAAGTTGTGGCATTGTAGATTGAGTCTCATAAGTGAGTAAAGACTTGAGATTTTGAGTTAAAAAAATATTGTTGGATGGAGTTGTGGCTAAAAATATGAATTTACATAAGTCTTATGTTCTGAGAAAACAACGTAGGTTAAAATTTAGTTTTGGCATGCATAACTCAACTTGTATTCTTAATTATATTCACTCGAATTTATAAGGTCCAGCTCCTGTTCAATCCTATAAAGCATGAAGTTATTTTCTCATATTCATTGATGATTACTTAAGAAAAGTATAGAGTACATTTTATGAACTTAAAGGATGAAGTATTTGAAAAGTTTAAGGAGTGGAAGACAATGTTTGAAAACGTATTGGAAGATAAGTCAATACATTCATAAGGAAAAATGGCTTGAAAAATTGCAATAGACATGAGTTTTATAAGAAGGAAGGTATAATGAGACACTGCACTATATGTCATATGCAGTGAATACCGATACAAGTGTTGTGGGTACCCAAAAAAAATTTGGTCGGTACAGGCTGTTTTCGATACTGGATAATTCCGGACGGTTCCGTAAAAAATGAAAAGATTGGGGACCAATTTGCAAATTTAAAATTTTCTAACCCTAAAACCGATCCCCCCTCCCCTAACTGCGTCCGCTTCTCTCATCTCTCTTCTCTCTGTCGCGCGCAGCTCTCACCGTCTCTCACTCTCACCGTCTCTCTCTCTGACTTTCACCGTCGACACCACCTCAGCCTCGTCCTCCCTGGGCTCCTCCTCTGTCGTGGTCTCATGCTCGCCTCGCCGTCTTCTTCAACTTATCTTCAACCTTCCTCCACGTCACCCGAAGACTCCACTGCCCGCTATAGTCGTCACCGTTGCAGTTGAGGTCCACCACACCATCGCACACCGCACCAGGCACCACCACACACCGCACCGTCGTCCCACTGAACCACCGCACGTTGTAGTCGCACCACCGAAGGATTTTTTGGGTGTATGTTTTTATGTCATTTATCGTGTTTTTCTTACTTGATTTAATTTTTTATTGTGTTGGATGATGGATTTCTGAAAGTTGAATGATGGATTTGTGATTGTTATTGTTGAATGCCAATGGTATTGTCGTATTGGGATTGCTTGTGTTTCTGAATTGATTATATTTCTGCTGGTGTTGAGTTGAAAATTGAAGTTGAAATTGGGTATGCTGCTATGCTAACCTGACGGTGTTGAACTGTTGATTGATTTTGTTGAAGCCTAGTTGAAGTTGAAGCTGCTCGAAGGGTTTTGTCTTGTGATTGTTGAAGACTTGAAGTTAATTCTGCTGAAGGTGTATTGTTGAAGACTTGAAGTTACAATTCTGTATTTGTGATTTGGAATTTGGAAATGGGTATACTGGTAGTCTGGTATAGTCTAGTTGTTGACTGTGAAAAACTGAAAATTGGAAATAAAAGTATGTTGTTTTGTAAGTTGTGTTTGGTATTGGATTTGGATTTTGAACCATTGTTATCAATTGAAAATTTAAAATTGCTTAATTTTATGTTATAATTATAAATAATTATATACAGTACAACTGTACAATATACTAATGGACTATTTTGTAAAATTTAAAAATTTTATGGACTATTTTGTAAATTTAAAAAATTACCCGAAACGGTACCCGTTACTGACCAGTACGAGTACAGTTTCATTCCAAAATTCAATCCGATACCGAGCCCGATACAATATTCATAACTTTGCCTGTGACTGCCTTAATTTATTTGTTACTCATAAGTGTAAGTTATAATTCACACCCATGGCTCTAATTTAGATAATTTATACCCATAATTGTCTTAATTTTATTTGGATTTCTTTACCATTCGCTTTTGTTTTAAAATGACAATTTTATAATTTTAGTTTAAATAAGAATAAATTTTATCTTGCAATCAAAATACACAATTTAAATTAAAATAGGTTCAAAAAATTTCAGTTCTTATTTACAAATTCTTAGTCACGGGTGTGACTAAAAAAAGTCACATGCGTGAAATCTTATAGTCACGTATGTGACTTTTCAAAACCACTTGTAGTCACGCGTATGACTTAAATAATTCACACCCGTGACTACTACTTTTTAATTTCATTTTTTACATATCTATTTACTTTCAGTATTTCATAATCATGTATTTTTAATATTTCTACATTTAAAATTTTCCATCCTTATTTTAATTATTCATTTTTAGTATTCAAAATTATATATTTTTAATATTTCTATCATAATTTCTTTCTTAATTTACATTTAAAAATTTTAATGCTCATAATTTTATGCCAAATTTTAAATTTTCATAATATTCATTTATACATTAAATAATATTAAATAATATCAAATGTTAACATTTTTTATCATCTTAATTGATTAAATATTAATAACTTTCTCCCAACACATTAAATAGATTTATTGACTTTTAAAAACCTTGATTAACTATAATATTTAATTTGTAAAAAAACATTTGACATTTTTAAAATTATACCACTCAAATAAATAATTTTAATAATCCATTTTTAACATTCCAACATATATATTTTAAAGTTTTCGGTAGTTTTTCATCTCTTTCTTTTTTTATCCCATTTTTTACTAACTAAATTTACCTGTTTCTTTTTTATATTCAATTTATATATTTTTAATATAAATTAATAGATTTAAATATTCATAATCTTGCAACAAAAATTAAAATTACACAGTATTTATTTACTTTAAGCTTATTTTTTGAGTTTGTATTTAGTTTATATATTATTGACTTGTTATATTCTAACTTTTATATTTTCAATATAATATATTTAAACCTTTTTAATTAAATTCCCGTTAGAAATTTACAATTTTTATAAATTTTTTACTAATTTTTACGAATTACAAAGTTAAAATATTTATAGTTTATTATATATTTTAAATTTTTACATATTTTAATTCTAAATTTTAAAATTTTCCACATGTATTCATACATTTAAACTATATAATATAATATAACCGAATAAATTAACAGCGCATTATTACATCTGCGCAGTATTCCTCTGCTAGTCGTTGACATGAAACCTTTAACCTCCAGCTGACTGCCTACCGCCGCCTCCACTCCACCTATTGCTATTTGGTAAAACCACCAAATTCAAAAGCACACCAGCCCCGCTCGTCTTGCTTACATTCGAAGACCTAAACCCCTCACTTTTGCTTTCCCAAACTCCCACTTACTTTCTATATTCTCTACGCAGGTACTATTTGTTTTGCCTTTTCTCGTGCTTTCGTTGTTTACATTACTTCTATTAGACAAGTATAACTTTATATTTGTTATTTGAATCACTTGCAAGCAAGGACATGTAAGTGAATTGAAATTAGGTTTTGACTTACGCTTTCATTACCAATCTCGGACAGCAGACTTAGATGTTAAATTAGAGGTTTATTTGGATTGGATTTGAAGTTTGTTTGGTGGCATTCAATCTGATGTTTTCTTTTTTCTTTTTTCTTTTTTTCTTTTTCACACGTTTTTAAGTTGTTCATGGGCTCTGTAAATCTTGCTTCTGGGTTCTGCTGATTTGTGTTCTGTTTTATTTTCTGTTTTTATTCAAATGGAATTGCAGTTTATATGTGAAACGAATTGAACGGTGAAAACGACTTGTACATCTGAAGCGTGATTTAAAGAGACTCATGGGTAAGTGGAAGTTGATTACATGTGCAGATGAGGATAAAGGCGCTATCTTGGGTGCCTAGGTGTACGAGAGAAGCAATACTTTTTTCATTAGTAAAGGTTGCCGACAGAGAGAAGGTTGGTTAAAGCTAGGATAGGAATGGCTTCAGGGAATGCAGAAAAGTCTTTGTGCCCCAATAAAAAAAAAAGAAAGAAGGTGAAAAAAAGGCATAATTTAACGAAAATGATTAACACCACTGATGGGGATTCACAGCTCAAGAAAAATGTTGGTGTTGACTCAGAACTAGAGTTAAAAAGGGTTCAATGCGTCTTTAGTATTGCATCTTTAGAAACTGGTATGCACCTAGAGGTTGGAAAGGATTGTAGTTCAAAGGCGGATTCTGAAGGAACACAAAGCAATGTCAAATTGGGACAGTCAAAAGCACAAAAGAGGAGGAAGAAAAGAAGGCAAAAGAGCACCAAGAATGCCCATATAGATGCTGGGGGAAATAATCCAACGAAAAAGATTAGCTCACAGTTAGAAACACTAAAGGAGAGGCGCAAAAAAAAAAAACAGCGGAAGGATGCCTGTATTGACGTTGAGGGAAATAATCCAGTGGAAATGACTGGCTCCATTGAAGGAGATTCATGTTTTGAGACAAATGTTGGTTTGAAATTAGAAGCAGACTTACCCAGAGTTCAGTTTTCTGAATTGAATTGTTCAAACTCACTTGACACTTTAGAAAATAGCAAAAGATCCACTGAAGTTAATGACTCTGAGCTGGTAGGGAATAAGTTGGAAAATGTAGAAGTTGTCCAGGCTGTTGCTTTGGCAAAGGTTGTGGAAAATCTTTCCATAAAGAAGACCTCTGCTTGTTGTTCAAATGGCGAGTCTCTAAATGAGGAAAGAAATAAGTTGGTTGAAATAGAAAATGACAATCATCAAGATGTTCCCATCAAGGAGAACTTGGATGCACAGATGTTGCAACTTTCACTAGAACCTCATACTGTATGTGTTAAAAAGAAGCTTCTTATACTTGATATCAATGGGCTTCTGGCTGATATTGTTGCATATGCTCCTGGTTGCTATAAGGCTGATATGATTGTCTCAAAAAAATCAGGTGACAATTGATATATGGTTGAAATGTCAATTCTTGATATATCTGGTTCAATATTTGATTTGAGTATCGTTGATTTGAATATCTTTGTGTATTTTTTGTCTTCAGTTTTCAAGAGGCCTTTCTGTGATGATTTCCTCCAGTTTTGCTTCGACAAATTTAATGTTGGGGTTTGGTCATCAAGAATAAAGTATTATTCTGCTTATGACTAATTGAACCCTCTAAATGATTTATCTTTATTATATTATTTCAACTTCAAAATATTACCTTCATTATCCCTTTACCTTAATTATATCTCTACTGACTGCAGGAGAAATGTAGACCTATTGATTGATTTTCTCCTGGGAGATTCTAAAAGGAACTTGTTATTTTGTTGGGTAAGTTTTGTATAATGAATGAAGTTTTTTTTCCTGTTTTCACCCTATGATTGTCTTGAGAAAGAACTTTGCTCTTGATTGCTTGAAGTTGTGCATTTTTGAAAATGATAGATCTGACTTTGTGGGTTTTCTGTTATTAGAAGTAGATTATTTAAAATGTTAGGCCACTGCAGATTTTTATACATAATGGTTATATGTGGAATTGTTTCTTCTATTTCATTAAATTTGATCGTTGCTGAAGCAAGCTCTTGGTGATAACAATGGTTTTGGATGGAGAAACTTGACTAGGTTTTTGTTTGCGTGTTTTTTATCATCTTGTCATATAATTTACACCATTTTAAAACACGGAGACTTTTGTGTGTGACTTTTGGAATTTGAAATCTACTATATGCTCTATTTTCAATTCTTTCTTCTCCATTGAAGATCTATAGAAAATCAGTGAAGATTCAAATAGACTTCAAGTTATGCAACCACTTAGGATTTTGTCTTCTAAAATTCTATTTTAACTGCACTCAGTTTCTTTATTCCCAGAATTTGAAGTTGTAAATCCTTTTTTACTTTACAATGTCTAACACTATGATGGTGTCATTTTAGTCTTTGTCAAATAGTCCACATTTGTTGAATTGATGTGCTACGCATCTTTTGTGGTTCATGATTGTTGTTTTCATACAGGATCAATCTCACTGTACTAAAACAGGGTTCACCACTGTTGAGGATATGAGCAAACCTTTGCTTTTGAAGGAATTGAAAAAATTATGGGACAAACATGATCCTTGTCTTCCATGGAATACAGGAGATTACAACGAATCGAATACATTATTGTTGGATGATTCACCATACAAGGCTTTACGCAATCCAGTACATCTATTTACCGTTTCTCTCCTATCATTATTATGATCATGTAAATCATTTTCTTGTTGTAGTCATTTTATACCATTCTTTATACATGTCTGGACTTATATTTTCAGATGTATACTGGAGTATTTCCTCATTCGTACCGATACCGGGAGATTAGAGATTCTTCCTTAGGTGAGATACTCTCATGATTATTGATGATTTGTTGTTTTTAAGAATATGTAGTATCCAATAAACTGATGGAAAAATGGCATTGTGGGAAAGCTCTAAGATACATGGCTGGTGAACCTGGTCAAATTAGAATCTTGAGGATATTACTATGCCTCTAGGATATGCCATTGTAAGTTGTGAATTAAATGCAAATTTGTTTTCCTATATATGCTATAAATCTATTTAGTTCATTCATTTCTATTCATTCCTTTCAGTTGAATCGATAATCATAAATTATACAAGAACGTCAATAATTTTTCATATTGTGATATATATTTATTCATGGATATAGGAGAAATATATTGAGCAATTAGGACTCGTAAACGCATTGAAAGCAAACCATTATATGATATTAGATTATGAAATTGGTTTTCCTTGCTTTGGATGGGTTATAATTTCATCTGCGTATCTGTTTCATCATTTGAGTCCTGTTCTCACTTTACTGTTCTAATTTTAATTTTTATTGTTTTTGTGACTAATTTATTACTTGTTAGTGCTTTTCTCCGTATCTTGTTTATTGGTTCTTATATTTATGGTTTTGAACAGGACCAACTGGTGATCTTCGGATGTATTTAGAGCGATTAGCTGAGGCTCCCAATGTTCCTGATTATGTTGCACAAAATCCATATGGTCAACGAGCTATTACAGAAAGAAATCCTTCTTGGAGTTTTTATCAGAGGATTATAAACAATATATCACGTCATTCCTAAGATATCGCCTATCCGGCTGCTTTTAAGGGTGATTAACACCATTGAATGATGTTCGTGATACTTGAGAATCATCACTTTTCTGTGACAGAAATATATCATAGTGCTTCTAAGGGCACCCTGATTTTAGAATCTTTACTGGGTCACTTATCTTTGCTACGGGTGAAGTTTGTGGAAACCCATAAACATAGTTTTTTGTTACATTTTGTTACTTGTAGGAGTGATTTGACACGAACATCATTTGATGGGCTTGAAGTTTAGTGTCCTGGTTGGCTTCAAGACTTCAACCTAACGTTTAATGGGAAATTTTGCTTTCTTGTGTTGCTATTGAATTTGATTGAAAAGATACGTTGTACATTTAACCAAGCAACTGGTAGCGGTTGGTGAAAGCAGACTAGAATTCAAGAAATCAGGTGATGAAGCTATGACATATTTATATAAAATTCTAATGAACTCTCTCTATGGTAGATTTGGTATAA
>JAOTBA010000007.1:15557481-15572768 GCA_025629845.1 Erythroxylum squamatum
GCTCTGAGGGCATTTTGTGTGGCTCTTCCAATTATTGCATTGTACGCCCCTACAAACTTTACAACCAAGAATTCAACGTCCTTCTCTACCTGGTATGGCTTTTGTTCGAATTTTACCTTCAAGGAGACTCGGGCAAAAGGATAGGTTGATGCTCCTGTTACTCCCTTAATGGGTCCCTCTATTGGCAGCAGTTGGTCCTTCGGTATCTCCATCTGCTTAAATGCGTGATAATAGAGTAGGTCGACTAAGCTGCCCGTGTCAATCATTACTCGTTTTACTTCGCTACCATCTATGTTCAAAGTGGCCACTAGCGCATCATCATGAGGATAGCTAAAACCATCTAGATCAGATTCATCGAATGAAATTACTCCATCGTTCTGCTTCTTTTTCTTGGCTGATAAGTCTTCAATGACCTGCTTGACATACCACTTTCTTCCTTTGACGGTGGACCCTCTTGCTGTGCTACCACCACAGATCATGTTAATGACCCTAACTGGTCGGTCATCTTGTCGTTCGGCATTTCTATCATCTCTTGCCCTGGACTGTGCCCTCGTGTCACGTCGGTCGTCAGTATTCTTGTTCTGCCTCCCCCCACCGTTCCTATCGTTTTTCCTCCAAGGCCTTCGCCAGTTATCAGACCGATCGGTCCTACCTTCATTATCTTGATCGGCATTGTTTCTGTACTTCAAAAATCTACGCAACCTTCCCCTTTGGATAAGGAGTTCGATTTCTTTCTTTAAGTCCCGGCAATCCTCCGTGTCATGACCGACATCTCTATGGAAACGACAATATAAAGAAGAATCCCTCTTGTTCAGAGGAGTTTTCAATGCATTGGGTTCTCGGAAGGGTTCTCCTTCAGCTCTCATGACCTCCAATACTTCCGCATACCGCCTGTTGAGTGGGGTGAAGGACTCGTGTCGTTGGTCCTGTCGGTCGATCGGCTTTCTCCAACTAGATCGATCCTTCTGCCGTTTGTGTGAGTCTTCGGTTCTGTCGCTCGGCTCGCGGTCGTCTACTCTACGCTTTGTATTTTTCAACATTTCCTCCAGCTGGATATATTTATCCGCTCGATTTCTTATCTCCTGAACAAATCTGGGCTGGTCGAGGGCCAATGATTTCTTAAATTCCTCATCCCTCGTGTTACTCATAAGGGCGGCCAGCATGGATGAGCAGGTGAGATCAGGGACTTCAACGGCTTCATTGTTGAACCGAGTGATGAACTCTCGCAAACTTTCGTTCCTTCCCTGGGTCAACTGCATCACCTCCAGAGCAGTTTTCTATGGCCGCTTACTGGTAGCAAATTGATTGAGGAATAGCAGCTTAAAATTCTCGAAGCAAGTGATGCAACACGGGGGCAGACTATTGAATCATCGCCGAGCTCCTTCTTGAAAGGCGGTACAGAATGCCTTACATTGAATGGCATCCGGAACGCAGTGTAGGTTCATCATCGACTGGAAGTGCTGCAGATAGTCTAGGAGATCGGTCTTTTCCGTATATTTTTCAGGTGTTGGTATTTTCGTACCGACCGCTGGGAGGCTATTCAGGATGGCCGGGATGAAGGGAGAGCCGTACTGCATTGATGGATGAGCCGAACGGGAATTCATGGCCATATTGATTCGATCGTCCACGATCTTTTCTAGGGCTTCAGCAGAATGGCGGTCGGCCATCACACCAATCTACCGAGCGGGGGTCTGCTGTTGTTCCGGCTGAAACTATAGGATTTGGCGAATCAATAGATCAGCCGCTCCCTCTATCTGTCTTCGGGTGAGGGATGTTTGTTGTGGTGCAGGTGGATTTGCGTCCAGGGGGCGTTGGGAATTAGGGTGCGAATTAGCCTCGGCGTTGTCCTCCAGGGCTGCGCTCTGTTCTTCCTGATCTTGGTTCTGAAGTTGTGGCGGATCATTCGGGCGCGAAGATTGAGTGCGGGACTCGTGATGTGGTGGTGGGAGAGTGACGGGTAACTGTAAACCCATCCATTGCAGCGCAAGGGCCGTGACAGCGACTATATCAGGATTGGTTGCTGCCGCCTGACTAACCTGTGTGTTTCTGGACGTGGTGCCCTGATGTCGGGCCCCACGGTGGGCGCCAACTGGTTCTGTCATATTCTGTTGAGGCTGGACGTTGCTGTTTGGATCCATAATCCTGTGTGACTTCGGCTATTGAATACCTGCAAGACAAATAAGGCACGCCGGGGGTTGATTGCCGGTAGGCCCCTCCGACGCTCAAGTTAGTCTTTTTAGAGAGTTTTGGTGGCCGAGAGTAGAGAAAACTAGGTTGTAATATCGTACCTGTATCATGGCGAAATAGTACCTTGTATATGGGATAATTGCTAGGTTTAGGTCTTTACGTAGGTCTTTACGTTTGCATGGAAGACTAACACATACGAATGGGTCGTGGATGTGTGGACCTGGGCCTGGGCCTTGTATGGCCGACCCAACCAGTATTGATCAAGCAATTGCAGAATAAAAGGATCAACTTTGCTAGAATATGTGTGGCTATTGAGGCTTATACTGAACTTTTTGAGAATTTTTCAATCATGAAATTTGATGACAGCCTTGAGCTAATTGAAGAAATAGTGAAGATCACATATGCATAGAAACCCCCTACTATTGAATTAACGAAACTTGGCAACCAACTGGTAGAGTATTTAAAATAGATAGCTTTAAAGAACTGACGGGAGAAGCTCAACCTTAGAGTCTTATTGATGACTCAAGTGAGGGCCTCATACCCTAGCAACTACTAATAAACATAATATAGAAGGTGCTGATTATGCCATAGATACTAACAATCATACCGTAAGCACAATTGTTGCTACTACTCTTACCATAGATGCAACATCCCACTACCATAGGTTACATACCCAAATATTTAGAAACATTCAAGTACATATCCTATGATGATGGCATGTTAGAGTAAAAACAAATCCAACTTACACATGACATCAACTAACATCATTTGAAAGTCAGCAAATTTTTAAATTATTAATTGCATTTATTCACAAAATTTACACTGTTTCCTTAAGAAAAATATTTACAGCCTTGTACAGGTTCTAACAAAAACAACAAAATACAAGACACAATACTCTTGGAGCCAGCTGACAGACCTCTGAGCCATTACAAAATTCAAAGGGTCCTTTAGTTCTGTCTAAAGAACTAGGTCTCTTGTCTCGTACCTGAAAAACTACATTGCAATTCTAATGAGTTTTGCGAACTCAATGAGTGAACCATCATTGATGATTTCACCGGATCATATACACATAATACATATTTTCCAGACACTCATTCAGAGCATAAACACATTCCATTTGTTCACACAATATGGTATATCATGAGATCACACAGTCTACATTACTAAGCATAGCAAATAAATCACATCAATTTATCACTCATTCAGCATTGCAAATCATTCAATAAATTTCAGTCTTATAATGTTATATGCATGAGACTCACATTCTTTCTTATTGTTGTGACTGAGTGCCAATCACAACTTATACAAATACCGGCCCATAGGGCTCAGTCAAACAGAATCACGGAGTATAGCTCTACGTGCAAAATCAGAAATCATGGAGCAAAGCTCTACGTGGAAGCGCTTCACACTAGCAACTCAAGTCACAACGTCTTTATCTGAGCATGCATTTTATGAAATGCAACAATTTCTAAATATCTCATATATCACAATCATATACAAATGCTCATGCAAGATTTCACAGTCATCGGGCCGAAGTCCGGTATTCAACTTTCATTGAGAATCAAATTTCAAATTCATAACAATTCATAACACTCCCAATACATGCCCAACTATTAAACTCCTCGGACCTTAGGTCCGAAATCCAGAAACAACTCACAAACAGTTCAATAATAATAGAAGTATAATAAATCAAATCAATCCTAGGAAATCATCTAGGTTGACTCACAGTGCACTCCAAGAAGCTATTGCCTGGATGGTCCGGCAATGTCTGTCTGGCGTCCGATGTGCTCCTCTATAACATAAACAACACATTCACAAATATCACATTTTGCACAATTGAAAACATATTCCTTTATGCACATGTACTTAAATAACTAAATTATGTACAATGCATTGTTCAATGACAATTTCGGGCTTCTTATTGAAATTCTCATCATCAAATCAATCAGATATCAAAGCCCTGATTAATATCATTTGGTTCTTAAAATTTGGACCAAAATAAAACAATGTGAAATCAATTTCATAACCTAATTGACCACTTCAGATTTTTTACCCACATGATTTTAGGTCAACTTTGCATAATTAATCTGATAGGGTAAATGACAAAATTAGGCAAAACTTCCATCTGAAAAGTTGTTCTCCAATGTATTAAATTTCTAATGACTCCAAGATCATCCAATTTGATTCAGTATTTAATGAGTTATGCACCAAATACTACAAACTGTACACATTTGAACTTTTAGCTAGTACTTGATCATACCCTCTAATTGCATAACTCATATCTTTCAGCTTAGATATTTAAAAATTACAAAATTTATACCAATTTAAAGATAAGAGAATAAGCTACAACTTTGGTGAAGACAACTCAGCCTAATTCAGCCCATATCAATACAGTTTATTCAATAACCACAAGACATGATTTCTGTCCCTGACAGTGCTTCAGCTTAAGCTACAACTCACTTACATGCCAATTTGTAAAATCTTAGAGACAGAATTAAAAATCGACTTCTTCACAAAAGTTGTAGAAATATGCCTCTAGTTTAATATGAATCAAAAATCAACTCATTCAGAAATCTACAGCTCAAGTTATAATTTGAAAACCGAAGCATGATCATGAAAATTTCCAGTTCATAACATTCCAGCAGACTTCCACACTTTCATCCTATCAATCACTTTCAAATCAATTCAGATAACTCTAAATTTTTATGGAGAGAAAGAAAAATGTCTTAGGAATCTATTGGTCCAAGTTTCAAGTCATTTGGAGTTCGGATGAAAAAGTTATAGGCAAAATACTGAAGGCTGTCACTAAATAAATTTTCAAATAATTCACCAAAAATTGCAAAATATCCGAAATATACAAAAATTGCCAAATTACATTTAATACACTCCAATTAAATCCACAATTTTCATTTATAAACCAATTTACCTGAAAATGCCAATGAATGCATATACAATCATATAAATGTGCAAAATAAATGTGTATATCACAATTAACTTATGCATGGCGTGAATTTTCCTAATTTCACAATATTTTCTCATAAATTACTATTTTAGCCTTAACATGGGTATCGGGATGTTACAATCACTCTGGAGTGCAAGCTCTCCACCTTCAATGCTTCATCTTTGAAGGTTCTAGAATTTCTTTCTTTCCGAAGAGTATAAATTGCAACTGAAAGGATAACTGGAAAAAGATTGGGGTCACAGGTTCTGAAATTTTAGGGTTGATGCAACCAATTGGGAATGGCCTGGAGGTTGATTTGCTGTGGAAGCTTGAGGTGGAAATGGGTGAGGCAGTGAACCCATACTGTTTTTTAGAAGGGGCAGTCAAAGAATAAATGTTCGATCATTTCATTGTCCTTGAAGCATAAAGAACAATGGTTTGGGGTGTGAAGGTAGAGAAGTCTGTCTCTTGTTCGTAACTTTCTACAAAAAGCCAACCATAAGATGAGGGAGCACCTAGGGATGTTCCCTTTGAACCAAACTACTTTATGCCAAGGGGCTCTTTGGACTGGGGGTCTCAAAAAGGTGTAGGTTGAAGCATTGGTATAAGAAAACTAATTTGCTGGCCTAGCTAACCATTCCAAACTATCTTGTTGGGAGCTGTTCGGTTGATACTGTAGGGGCTCTAGGTTACCTAAAGTTTCTGATGTGACTTCTTGCCAACACCACATATTATTTCTAATCACTTTTAACACTGTTGCTGTCATTCTTAGATCTAATCCATTAATGGCCCTCGGAGTGGAAAAATGTTTTAGGATTCCTCTCGGGTGCCAAGGGTCCTGCCAAAAGTAAGTTGAGACACCATTTCCAATCCTAAATCTAAATTGGTTCCCTATTTTGTCGTTCACTGATAAAATTTTCCTCCATCTCCATGAGCCGTTGTTATTTGGTTGGGCACACCAGAAATTCCTCCTCAAAATTATGGAATGTACCCCCTTTACCCACAAAGCTTCATTATCATGGAATAAAATCCAGATTCTATTTCCTAGCAGCACTTTATTCCATGTAGATAAGTGTTTAATCCCTAAACCCCTTCCCTTTTGGATCTACAAATGTCGAACCATTTTACCTTAGCATAGGATTTTGAGTTTCATTTCCCAGCCTAAAGAAAATTCCTAAGTTTTGCCTCTATCTCTTTTAGGATGGAAGAAGGAAGAATAAAGATAGTAGACCAATAAACTTGAAAAGAAGAGAGCACCGAGATGATCAATTGAAGCCTGCCTGCATAGGAAAGGGTTTTATTTGTCCACTTGTTAATCCTAGCTTCAATCTTCTCCAAAAGGGAGCTGCAGTCGCTTCTGGACAATCCCCCAGCAATGAGGGGAACCCCCAAATACTTAATAGGAAGATTTCCTTTCTTAAGCCCCGACATCATTTCTATTTGGTGAGTAAAATTTTCCGAATCAGGAGATGAGAAAAACTAACTCTTAGAGGGGTTCATGTCCAAGCCAGATAACTGAGAGAAGGTACTCAGACAGTCTAGTAGAGATTTAACAGAAAGCAAATCAGCATGGCAAAACAACATTAGGTCATTAGCAAATAAGAAGTGGGTGATTTTAAGAGGTTTGCACCTCCAATGGTATTAAAAAGGGGGGTTACCATCTAAACTCTTATTCAACCACCTTGAAAGTACTTCCATACATAAAATGAATAGGTATGTGGATAAGGGGTCTCTTTGTCTAAGGCGTGACTTCCCTTTAAAGAAATTGGAGGGGGTTCCATTGATGAGAATTAAGTAAGAAGGGGAAGATATGCATTCTTTTATCCACTCAATGAATTTTCCAAAAAAAACCACAACAACTAAAACATTTACGAGAAACTTCTAATGAATGGAGTCATAGGCTTTTTTAAGGTCTATTTTTTGTTTTTATTCTTATCATTTTTTGTTCGTGACAATTTTTTAAGGAATATTTATTTCGTTTGAAATAGTGAATAATAATAAACCATTTATATTATATTTAAATATAGTTATATATTTTTTGATATAATTACTAGTTATTAGAATATAATTAATCGACTCTGTTAGTATTAATAATTATTTGTATATAATTAATTATTTTATTTATGAAATATGTATTATAATATGTATTATAAGCGTAAGTCAATTATATAACAGTTTAAAACAAAATTATAAGATGATTGCTCCAAATAAGGAAAGTTAAAAAAATTTATACCAAAAACAAAATTATAATATGATCTCTGTAGATAAGGGAAGTAAAAAAAAAATTTAAATTTTAATATAAATGCTTCTCACAGGCGTGAATGATTTTTTTCTTAATGAACAGGATTTTTCGCGGGAATTTGTTCATCTTATAATATAAATATGCTTATACTTAAATAATAGTTAATCAATTAATTTTGACATAATAAGTTGTTATTATAATATAATCTATTAAATATATATAATATACTATATTAATTCATGTTATTTTAATAAACTTAAATATAATTAATTTTGATGTAATAAATAGTTATTAGAATATAATTAATTGATTAAGTTATTGTTAATAGTGATTGGTATATAATTAATTATTTTAATTTTAAAAGATATATTTACTTTGTTAAGTTTTCAATGTTAATATTTGGTGTATATGTTATTGCATTAATTTCAATATAATTAAATATAATTAATTTTGATGTAATAACTAGTTATTAGAATATAATTCATTGATTCAGTTAGTATTAATAGTTATCATTATATAATTAATTATTTTATTTTTAATTAAGTACAGAATGGCAAGATTCACTTAATTATAAATTTTTTAATATAATTAAGTTCATTCAATGTAGAATTACATAAGAAAGATATAATTTTAAATTGTTTAATTTAATATAATTGATTGGAACCGTGTTATTAGAATAATGTAATAGTTATGTTCGATTAGTTTTTATCTGATTAGTAATTACTATATTCTTCGTTATTAAATATTTTTAAAACTTTTATTGACGTTATTTATAATAATTAATTATTATATGTTTTTAGCAGTTCATATTATTAATTAATTGTTAATTACGTAATTATTAATTATTATGATTATTATTAGTTATATGTCAGTAACAGCAACGCATATGGAAAGCACAGTAAAACAGGTCTTCTATGTTCTTTGCGCGCCTCTCTTCCTAGTTTCCTCTCACTCAACCCTCCTTTCACAGATTTCGCTGACTTTGTTTCAAGCTTCCATAAAATCTTGTAGGTTTGCTAAATTTTTTCATGAAAAGCTTGACATTTGCAGACATTTCAGTTCTTTTCATTTTTGTTTTTCCTTTTTTCCCTCTATTTTTGTAGGTTCCTATCTTTTAGGGTTCTAAAATTGGTCGTATTTCTTTGGGTATTTTTTACAGGTTTTTACGCCATTATGGCTCCAAGATCGAAGAAAACTGTCGAAGCTATTGAAGCTGAGCTGAGAGATGAAATGGCTGTAGACATTGCAGCCGATTATGACGCTCCTTTTCTTATTTATTCGGAGAAAGAAGGGTTGAGGTATTATGCTCTTAAAAGGAGATCGATTCTCTCGCCACGATATTTCAATTTTGAAGTCTTAAAACAAATAGGGTTGAAAGTGATGACATTGTCTAATAGAGGTGGTTGGGGATGATTTGTCCAGATAAATTATCCCATTTTTGGTGAACTTACATTGGAGTTCTTCACTTCATTGAAGTTTGAATCGATTAAACCTAAGAAATTTTGGTTTAGACTACAAGGTCAGCTCTTTAGTTTGGATGAGAAGTTGTTATGTGAACTTTTTCAGTTTTCTAGGGCAAAGGTAGAAAGTTGTCATCAGGACTTCTCAAGTACAATCTATTGGAAGTTTTTAACGTACTTGCTTAAGTTTGATGCTCACGATGCATCGAACTCTCACATTGTTCATGCTGATCGATTACTGCTGCATAAATTTATGTGTCATGCTGTGTTCAGAAAAACTCAAAGCAACAAATGTTCCGTTAAGGAGTTGTCATTTTTATATTGTATAGATGAAAGGATTAAACCTAACATGTTCTCTCTTTTGTCACAATCTCTTATTCAAGCTGTGACAAAGAAGGGAACATCCCTAGGAATGGATTATTTAGCTACTGTTTTGGCCCAGCATTTTCAGATTGATGTTATTGAACTAACCTTTGCTCGTCGTGAGTATTTTGATGTACCATATTTAAGACATGCGGAAATATTGTTGCATGGTAAGATGGAGCTTCGAGATCCTCGAACACATACTACAGTCAAATCCAGGTTCTCAAGCAGGGCTTCTAGTTCAGCAGCTTTTGTGCCCTCGTATGAATCAAGTGAGGAAGAAGGCGCGATAAGGGATTGGGAAAAAGTATACACATTGTTAGCTAACACTTACAACAAGACACAAGAGCAACTTAATCAGATGAATCAACAAATGCAATTGATAGCCCATCAACAACGAAAGCTGGAAAAGAAAATCCATAAGGCTTGGGAGATGCAAGGACTTTGTGTGCCATCTCCACCTCCATCGCCTCCACCGGCTTCATAAGTTATCTAAAATTCCCCATTTGTTGTTTTTGTTTTGTGTATCTGTTTCTTTGATGTTTAAAATTCTTTTGTTACTATGCATCGGAATTTGTTTTGTGGTGTGTTTTATGGTTTTAGTAATTGTGTTCTTTGCTTGTACTATATTATGTTGTATATTAGGTTAGTAATTGTCGCCTTTAATAAATTCTATCATAGTACTCAGAATAAGATTGAGTTATATGCTTCAAGATTGAATTAGGCCACTCTTTTGGAGCATTCAAACTTATTGTTTGTTAAAAGCATTCATTTTTAATTCTAAAACCTGTCAATCTGTGGTGATTCTTGACATAAATGTTGTTTTTTTTCCCTAAGACAGTTTAAGTGGCTTCGTTTGTGTCTGTACTTTAAGAAAGCTTTACATGTAGTTGTTAATGTTAGTTGTGTTTCTTGATTATTGTGAAAAGAAAGAAAAAAATGGTAAAAAAGAAAAGAACAAGGAAACATACTTAAATATTATTAATTTTGATATACTTAATAATATACTTAGATATTATTAATTTTGATATAATATAAATAAGCTTATACTTAAATAAGATGTCAATATTAATATTCCCTGGATATGTTACTGTATTAATAATTATACAGTTTACATGCCTGAAATTTTTTTCCAGTTTTAAAAATTATGAAAATCATAAAAATAATTTTTGTTTTTTATAATCTGATTTACCATTAACTAAATATATATTATTTAATTATTTAATATATTATTTTAATAAGAATTATAAATTATTGAATTTTATATTATATACTAAATTAATTAAAATTAATTATTAATATAAATTATAAATAATTTATTTTATTTTATTTTTGTAATTAAATTAAATTATTATTAGAGACTTTGCAATTGGTCAACTACACATGTCGCGTTCATTTTCCAGCTTTTGAGATGGCCAACGATATTTCGAATTTTTGGCATTAAATTTAAAATATCTTTAAAATATATAAATTTAAATATATTTTAATTTAATATTTAAAATATATATTAATTTATAAATAAAGTTAAAAAATAAATTATTTATTTTTATACAATAAAAAATTATTTAATAAATATTATATAGGTGATTAAAATAAATTTATTTTTAAGTATTATTTAATATGTAATTATTATTAACAATTAAAATATAATTATATTATCGATAACAATCAAATAATTTTTTATTTTTATTTAAAAAACTAAAACTAAAAAGTTTTTTTTATGACAGAAGCACGAAATTAACGAAAGTAAGCACAAAAACCCCACATGAAATTATCTGCGCCTTTTAAAGTGTTTTAGAAGATTTAATAAAATATGGTTAGAACTTATTTCGATAAAAGATAAGTATTTTCGATAACAGAGGACTTGTTCTCAAAAACCTTACATTTTGATAAAGCCCACAAGAAAGCCCTTTACGCCGCCTGTTACTTGTCAGTTATCTGTTAAAACCCTAGTTTACAATTCTTTATATGAAGCCCTCGCTCATCTTCAACCCACATCAAACTTTCTTCAACCATCTGCTACACTACAGGGGTTTCAATCTCCCACTCGTTCCTATCTCAAGGGTAATTCTATGTTAATTTGTGAAGTTTTCTCCTTTCTCCTATCTTTTTTTCTTTGTTTCCTCTTCTCTGTACTGTTTTAAGGTTCGAATAACTTATCTATATGCTTTTAAATGGCATGTGCAGAGAACCCAGAACATATATAACTTCATAGGCACTTTTAAGTGGCGAATGTGCTTATAGAATCTTTGAAATTGGTCGTCTTTATAACAATGGCAGTTTCTTCAGTTCACTGCACGCGAACTACTGTACCTTTTCCATCTATAGGGCGAGTTTTCCTTTCGAACGACGGATCCGGTAGAGAAATCATCCGAAAAAGTAACAGTCTTGCAGTTTTTGGGTCGAATAAGAAACTGGACAATGATGCCAAGGTATATAAATTGCTTGTTTCCTTATCACTGCTCATGTTTAAAATCCACGCTTTAATAGCATTATAGTATATTCTTTTAATGTCTAAGATTAGACCAGATATAGTCAGGTGTCTACCGTTCTACATTGGTAGGGATCGTTACATGTCTGGAATATTAAGGAGAGGGAAGGAAATGTGATGGATGAGGTTTCTTATCTTTCTCTTAAAACCGTCCCTTGAAGGTGTCCATCGTTGCCCAATAATTTACTCTTTATTGTTATTCGAGCTACATCTGGACCCTACATCTCGCTAAGCAGTAGTTCACATTTGTGTAATATTGACGTACAGTTTCTTATTCAATGCTGTATTATTGTGTAATTTTCATTTGTTCTGGCTATATGATCAATTCATTGTAAATCTGCATTTGTGTGCAGTACTGTAGTACGGTTTATGAATCCTTATGGCCACTAAAACCCAAATCATATATTTCTTGTTACATTTCTGGCTGAAGGATGTAGAGAGTGAATATGGCAATGGAGTTTACTTATGTTTGTATTTTCCTTAAAAGATTTTCTTTGCTGCTGACTGTTACCAGTTGCACGTTAGTTATTCAGGCTACATATCAACTATCGTGTAAGGGTATTGGGGGTTAAAGTTTTTCTTTATTGTATTACTATATGAGATGCTTAAGGGTATTGGGGGTTAAAGTTTTTCTTTATTGTATTACTATATGAGATGCTCACAGGAAATAAATGAATTATTCATGAGGTGCAGAAGACCTTGATAAAAAGCGATCCTTTAGGAAGCGTTGTGATATAACAATGATACTATAGATCATAATGTATCACTGTTGCATTAGTCTGTTGAAGCCCAGCATTTTATCGACTCCATATTCTTTTGCTTCTTTATTTTGTATTTAAAATATCCTTGTATGTGCAACTCTGCAATTAAAATTTGAACACCTTAAGTTGATATGCCCATAGATGTGAACTAATTATTCAACAGTCCGTTTTCAGATTGTGACATTGTTAGATAGTATTAAATGGGATGAGAAAGGCTTGGCAGTTGCTATTGCTCAAAATGTTGACACGGGGGCCATATTAATGCAAGGATTTGTGAACAGGGATGCACTGGCTATGACAGTTTCCTCTCAGAAGGCAACATTTTACAGTCGTTCTCGCTCAACCTTGTGGACAAAGGGAGAAACCTCCAAGAATTTCATCAATGTTCAGGACATTTACCTTGATTGTGACCGTGATTCTGTATGTTCTTAATTAGACTATAATTATTCATATGTATGGTTTTCCTCTGTACAGTTTTGAACTCATACGAACAAGTTCTATTTTAGATAATTTACCTTGGGAAGCCTGATGGACCCACTTGCCATACAGGATCTGAGACTTGCTATTATACTTCAGTTGTTGATGTTCTAGAGGATAAACAGGTCAGTGATTGAAAATTTTTCAGGAGGTTATTTACCACGTGTTGTCCTGGCCGACATATATTTGACTTGAAATGAATGTTTTATGTATTACAGGATGCGTTGAACAAGTTGGCACTAACAACTTTGTATTCTTTAGAATCCACAATTTTGCAACGGAAAGCAGAACTAGAAAATCCTGAAGTGGGAAAAGCCTCTTGGACAAAAAGATTGTTGCGTGACAAGAGTTTACTTTGTTCAAAAATCCGGTACTTTCACATGTTTGCTAGATGTGATGTGCATTACACTTGGGTATGTATTTCATGTTTTGAGGGTGTATCATTACTATTGCTTGCAGGGAAGAGGCAGATGAATTGTGTCGAACACTAGAAGAAGATGAGGATAAAACACGCACAGCTTCAGAGATGGGAGATGTACTCTATCATGCTATGGTTCTGCTTGCTCTCAAAGGCGTAAAACTTGAAGATGTGTTGGATGTTCTTCGGCACAGATTTAGTCAGTCGGGCATTGAGGAAAAGAGAAGTCGCAAGCAACAAAGCTAAGGATGACGTGCATGTTATCATCTTTGTAATCTAATCGATGTGAATGTTGAATAGCAGCCCCTGAAAAGAAATTTTTGTTAAATTTTAGCAGTTCAAGTGTTGGCCTGCTCCACCAAGATATGTGTTTTGATCGTGTGGGATTTGATGGAAACAGTTGAGACTTTTAACTAAGCTTTTGTATTTTCTTTACCCTCATCAAGACTAAAGACAACGCAAGGGCCTATAAATTACGGACGTCTTACAAGTTGGACAAGTGATTTTTATCTTTTGATAACTTTGCATGTCTTGTGTTGAAAATTTCTACTTCACACCACTTGGTTTATCCATTTCTGTATTTGTATGTGTAAAAAGTCTCTCAAGTAATTTATGTTCTCATCGATCCAATAATGGCAAACCGTACGTTTCTCTAGTCTTAAAACTGTTGCCCGTGCTGGTAACGGTAAGAAGTTAGAGGTGAGGTTGAGACGAGTAAATAATACATCATCATGAGTTTTCACGGATTTTCCTTTGGTACAGCAGTGAGGCAAATTCGGACCAAAAAAGTTATATCATTGTATTCCTCCTCGTAACGTTTAGAATCAAAAGCAAAGAAAGACATTGGAGGTACTGGTTACAATGATAAGAAAGTAGACAGTCTTGTTCTAAAACAACAATGACATTCGGTATGAATTTCGTTAATACGCAAAGTCTGGGTCTTAGATAATTTTCTATTCCCGCAAATTTATCTTAGGATGTAAACGGTAATATGTGGTCATGTATATATTAGTTATTTGAAGTGTTCATTTGGTGGAAGCAGCTGGAGTTATAATTTATGCACAACTGAAATGAAACTGTTAGAATATATTTTATATATTCTTGGATTGGTTTTGACATTTTGAATTGGACATATAAGATAATTAAACTTGAAGTTCAAATCGTAAGTAGGCTGGTATGCTTTGGTTTTTGGACTATTATTATTTCGTGGTCAAGATGGACTATTTTTAATTATTTGAGTTTGGGTCATATATGAAAAAGTGGGTTAGATGCCGTGGGTCTCTAGAGTTGGAGTATATATCTTTGTTTTAAAATAGAAGTTGATATATATATGTAACTCCAAGAAACCTAGAGTAGGGTGTGCGGCAACTGTTGATGAGTTGGTGTTATTTTAAAGTAGAAAAAGCCAAGTGATAATATATAGAAAAGTATGATGGTTGCGCAGATGATGGGATTGACAATATAAAGCATCTGGTGTTAGAATTACAGCTGCGCACATGCTCTTTGCTTTTCTTTTTGGTGAATCACGTTGCAGGGTAGTCTTCTGATTTTGCTGTTGCTATATTGTGGGGTTAATTTTCGGTTGGAGCTAGTTTCGTGGGTCATCTTTGAGCAGCATTGTTTTCACTGGTGTTATCTCTATCAAGCAGTCCAGGGGTTATGCGCAGTTGCTATTTTTGCTGAGTTCTTGGTTGATGGTTGCAGCACTAAGAAGGCTTTGTCACAGATAAGTTCACATATAGTTGGTGCTGTTATTTGGCTATTTTGATGAAGGATTTCTGATCTGAAATTGTTGCATTCTTGATTTTATTTGTCTTTGTTTTTGAAGTAGAAATAGTTTGAAAAATCCTCTGTTGAGGTTAGTACGAGACGGTCGTACTATTGGGTGTGAATTCTTTCACGGGTAGTTAGGCTGTGGGTCGGTTACATAGATTGGGTCTTTCGGGT
>JAOTBA010000007.1:15595564-15608570 GCA_025629845.1 Erythroxylum squamatum
ATTGTATACCGAGTTTTACTGACTGATGTAGTACGCCACCCTCACGGGGCACGGGCTCGGATATCACCAATGATGTCAGGTTCGGGTCACGCAGGAGTGGGGTGTTACATTTAGTGTTGAGATTTTCATTTGGGAAGTGTAATAGTTTGCTAACTATATGCAGACTAGGCTGATAAAACTCATTGTGGAAGTGCATACCCAAAAATTCTATTTGGGTCATCCAATTTGACTCTTTTTGGCTGAGCGCATAATCCCATGTTGTTTTGTCATATCCAAAAAAGATTGGAGTAAGGTCTTGTGTTCTTCATGGGTTTTGGAGTAGAGGGGTATATCATCCATAGAGACTAAGGTGCTTGAGATAATGGGCTCATAGATCTTTGTAATGGCCCATTGAAATAGTAAAGTGGCAACCTTAAGTCCAAATGGCATTACTGTCCATTGATATGGGGCATTAGGAATACAGAAGGTTGTCTTATATCTTTCCTGGGGGTCAATTCCCAATTACCAAAAGCCTGCTTTCAAATCAAACTTGGAGAAAATTGTGACTTCTTTAAGAAAGAGGACTTGAGTACTAATATTTGGCAGGGGAAAATTGTCATCTTGTAGGAAAGCATTAAGAGGTTTGTAATCAATTACTAACCTCTTTTTCTCACACTTATGTTCAAATCTCTTATTCGCATAAAAGGCTTGACAAGCCCAATCATATTTTGTAGGCTCGGTCAATCCTTGTTAAAGGAGGATCGCACATTCTTGTTAGGCTAATTTCATATCATCAGGGTTCGTACCTAGATGAGTAGCCTTGTTAGGATTGATATCCTCATTTTCTTAAATGGTAATTGGATGAAGAAGTGAGGAATTTTCCACAAAGGATGGGGATGTGAGAACTAGGCATGGTTCTCTAATAGGGATTCATGTGGAGATGTTACTTGTGTGAGTTCAAACATATTCATGAGAACAATATAAGCACTGAAATTGGCAAAACACTTAATCCTTAAAAGGAGGATTTATAATGAAGATGCCTTATAATAGACATCAATTCCAATCAGAATATCTGGGCCAGGGAGATGGCTTTCAAGGACTTTGGTCCAAATCACACAATCAGGGAAGAAGTGGATCCATATTTTCTTTTTTATGATAAGACCACTTTTGAATGAGTTTCCATCAACAACAGTAAAATATTCATCATATGAAATCCATGCTTTAAGTGGAAGTATGTTGGGCTTTATAATGCTTTTGCATGATCTAGTGTCCATATACCCGATAGGCTTAATGGGCCTATCATATTTGTCTTATTGTAGTAACTGGATGTGAACATAAGGTCGAGGAATTGTAAGGGGTCTAGTGTCTACCTTCAAGCACTTATGTTATAACATGTATAATATATCATCTTTAGTGTCATTAGAAATTGAGTAATTAGAAGATTCATACTCATCTTTAAAAGGATCAATTGGAAGGGCAAATTTTATCTCTTCATCCTCACTGGGTTGTTCTTCAATCAAATCTTCAATGTTTCCATTATCATGGATAGACATGATAACCTCAATGGAATCCAACAGTTTGATATCCCTTTTCGTCTTATTACGACATTCATGAGCATAATGTCCTGACTTGCCACCAATAAAGCATTGATCTGCCTTTTTTACTTAAAGACTTCTTCATTTGAAGAATATAACAAATTTGCATCATTTCTTTCTTCAGAAGGGCTAAAAATTTACTTCATGAGAAGTATGGAATCTATGGGACTTCTTATAAGAGAACTTTTTGTGATGATGCTTCTTTTTTGTATGACATTCACAGTCTTTTTTTCCCCTTGCATGTGATCTTAAAGTAAGGATTTCTACAAGCCTTTTTCAACAGAGGACTACCTTTCATCATGTTTTTGAAAAAAATTTGTTGATCATATAGCTTGTTAAGTGAAGCTAAGGCGAGTTGATATATTTCCCCAAAAGATATATCCCTTATATCTCTTCGAAGTGCAGCAATGGTTCGTTGTGATTCAAGTTATAGTTCATCTAAGGAGGAGATGAATGTATAGCGGAGGTTAACATCATTGAAGCCATTAAGAAGATAATAACATTCCGTCATACGTTATAAATGCTTTTGTAAATCTTTTCTGTCCAGAGAACAACATTTCTTCTCAAAATACTCTTGCCTAATTTGTTTATCATTAGGCTAGAAATCACTGATAAACTCTTTATGAATCACCCTAAGAAGTAGTCCAACAAATGTGAATTATATGTACTGTAGCCAGCGATAAGCATTAAGTCTTTGCCATTATTCTCATAAAGTTCCGGTAAAATAAGAAATAAACTTGGACAAAATATCCCTTAATGGATTATTAGGTCTAGTCATCTATAAGTCTATCCAAGATCCAAATTCATAGAGATGTTCTCGCCACTTTTTTAGGGGAAGATTAACGAAGGTAAACCATGGACCTGAAGTAGGTATGGTTGGTGGTGCTTATGTTACTGGCGATGTGGGTTTGAAAGGTTCAGGTCCTATTGATTCAACGTCACTAATGTCTAGCTCAACTTCAGTTGATTCAAGTATAATCATCATAATCTGAACAAGATCAGACAAATCAGCAAATTGTTCAAACTCTTATAAAGATAGTTCAGATATCTCAGGAGATTGCTCAGGGATGTTAGAATGATCAGATTGGCATTCGTCTTCCAATACAGTAGGAATAGATGCTGATGCAAGAGTTGCTATGAACTCTATTTGAGGAACTTTGTCCTTTCTAGTGGATATAGAAAGTTGAGGTTTTGGTGGCGAAGAAGGTGGAGTTTTGATTTGCAAAGGTTTTGCCCATGAGCTAGTAGGTTTAGTGGGTTTAGTATATGATGGCGATGGTCCAGAAGGCTTTGAAGGTTTAGACTTTAGATATTTGGTTGATTTGGGTTTAATGGAAGCAGGATGGATATGCTGCCTAATCAAGGGATACTTCATTTTGAAAACCTTTTCATAATCGACAGCTTTAGGATAAGTCAGAGAAGAATAAATGAGTTGGATCATCGGAAAAGGTGTGGGATAAGCTTCATAAATAGTTTTAGACTACGTAAATTATCTGTAGATTGTGGAATAGGTTTGTTAGATTATCTGTTTGATTTGCAGATGGAATATTGTTGGTACACTTGTGATCTTGCTTAGATTAGCAATCTTTAGAGGATTTTTGGTGTAAAGTGTGTATAGTACATGGTGTTTGTGTCCGATGTTAGGATGTAGGATGTAAGGTATGCCAAAGGTTCTTTTGGATCTCCTTTTGGTAGTGTAGAGATTCATATGTAGGAATCTCAAGCTTTGTACATAACCACTTACTATTTGTATAAAGTTTTCTGATTTACCCAAAAAAAACAGTTTTAAACTGTTCTTTTTACATATCAGCTTCCATTATTTGAAGAACTTCTTTCACCTTTCTAAGTTCTTGCTCCTTATGGGTGAAATCAGGGCTAAAATACTGAGTGTCGATGTATATTCGAAGATCCGCACCAAGTTAGGTCATTTGATCTTTTAAATATTTGTGCAATGTTTGGATATGTGAAGAGACTGTATCGACTCGTTATTGAGTGGCTTGAGTTTGCTGATGTAGCCCATCAATTTCAGGATCAATTCAGCGAAGAACTTTTTTTTGGGCTAAGGCATTGTTAGTTCACCAGTTGAGAGTTTCATCAACAGGATTTGAGATCATAGTTCCATGAGAAGTTATTCCTGTAGCACAAATAGAAGGGTTAAAGGTAACCTTATTACGGGCATCAGTGCGTCTTTCCAGTGGAGGAAATTCTTCCTCATTTGGTTTGATTATCATACAAGGGATTGAAGTAGGAGTACGAACAACAGGAATGGAAGAAATAACTAGCTGAGGATGTTTGGAGATTAACTCTGGATGGAACAAATGTTCTTTGTCAACAGCTTTAAGTAATTCTCGAAGATCTTGAGGTCATAGTCTTAGGTTTTTAATCCCAATCCAAGGTCTAGAATCAAGATCATGCTCATCATACTAATAGGAGAATTATTGGATCGGTCGATAATAATGAATTTCTTTGGGTTGCTGTCTTGGTTTGTTCTTTATCTTCTTCCTTCGGTGATTATAGAGTTCATCATCATCACTATCTGATTCACAATTAAGACATGTTTCACAATCGGGTTCACATAAGGATGAATATACATCCCAAACAAAATGTCCACGATGATGACTATCATATATAGGATTTCCATCAGGTTTGAAGAAATGGATTGGAGGTCTATCTTTTCCTTCTTTATGAGAGAACACTGGGTGAAGCATTAAAATAGGGCCAGATGTAATTGAGGGTCCAGGCTGGTCTTCACTAGGCCTGGTGTAGATGGATTTCACCAATCCATCTTGTAAGGTCTTGATAATAGGAGGAGAGGTAATGTGAAAAGAGTGCCTATGAGTAGCATGGAACACTGTTTGGTAATTAATGATCCATTCTGTTGGCATCAACTTTTCAAGCTTCATTAGTGGTAGGTACTTTAGGATTATTATGATTATAGTCTGACCATGAGCTCTATCTACTACCATATACAAGGCATCTGAAGTAGAATTTGGAAAATTTAGATCTATGACATGATTCTGTAAACGGTAAATCATTTAATGGTGGAGAGTGGCCATAACCAGAAGTCTTTCTAACAAAGTACGATCATCCAACTTGATATTGAAATCAGGGGAATGGAGAGAATGACACTTCCATTATTAAGGGTCATCAACATGGTACCAATTAAGGCATTTTGATATATCATATAGGTAGTGTCAAGAAGAGATATCCTGGTTGTAGCAGGAATGTCTTTTCTTCCATGGAGGTTGGGAACAAGAAGAATAGCTTGAATTTGTGTGTGACTATGCTCTCTCTGCAGAGAGAAGAGCTCCTTCAGAATTTCTAACTTTACATATTGTTCTGCTTTAGTAGCTTTTAAACCACACTGCTCCAGATGGGAACTTTGGATGCCTTCTTTGACCTTTGGATACTGGGTATAAAGAATAGTTCTTATACTTCTTGCCCAACAGTGATCATGAGAATAGATAGTATAGGGACTGAGAAAAGGTAATGAAGAATCATAAATATGGTTGTTTGCAAGAAGATAGGTGATTTCTACAAGGTGTTCAATTCGATTAGAAAGAGTACGTTTAACAAAAGAAGGGAGATTAGTTGTAGAAAAGGCTGAAGAAAGATGAATAGGTTACTTAGGTAATTTGCTCATGGCTATGAAAACTCCTTACTCACTCTCATCTTGAATATTGTAGTCACAGTCACTAACACTCATGGCTCTAATACCACTCGAGCCCCTGGTCAAAAGGCACACAGGTAATATCACCAAGGTACGTGGCATTGTTTACACCAGTAAGTCGAGAAAGACTCTTCTTGCTGTGACTCTTAAACTCGTGAAATATTTCACTTATCTAAAATAGTATATAATTTATATATAATAAATAATGTTTTGCGATACCACACAAAATTCTCAAATCATATACTTTAAAAGAGATTAATAAAAATTATAAATTTATGTAATAAAATTATAAATTTGTGTTTTTAGTTATATAAAATTTTGAAATGATATTGTTATTAACTAAATTTATTTTTATACTTAAAATGATTTTTAATAATATTAAATTTGATTTTTAAGAATATGATATTAATATTTAATAATGATTTCCTTTTCTTACTATATTGCAATTATTTTTAATTAATTGCAATAAATATAAATATAAATATAAATATATGTGGTAATTAATATAATATTATATGCATGTATAGATAATAATTGTAACTAGTATAATGATTTATGGATGTATAGATAATAAATAAATTTTCTCACACCTTACTTATGCAATATATTATTCTATTTAGTCATAATTCTCTATTTATTATATATAAATTCAGTATTTTTATATACAGTTTAAATATTATATATAATTTCGTTGCCAAAGTTCAAGCCAAATGATAATAGGCCATCATTTGGCAACAATTTTCTGAATTGTCACCAAATAGTATATTTCTTCCGAATTAATAAAAAATGACGTCATTTTCTACTAAGTTATTAATACCAAAATGAAGCTCCCTTCACTTTTCCTCGTGATTCACCATCGAAGAAGTGTCGTCTCCTCTGTTGTGGTCGTCATCGTCGAAGAAGCGTTGTGTCCTGTGTTAGTATTGTTCTTCTTTTTTGTTTTCAAGAACCCTCATTGTTGTGTTCTGTTTTTCTGCTATATTTTGGAGTTTATATGGGTTTTGTGTTCTACTTATAGTGTATGGGTTTTTGTTTGTGTTTGTGCTTAGAAGATGGTGAATTGTGTTTTTGTGGTGGATGCATATGGGTTGACTTTTTTCTCCACCTTCCATGCTTGTTTGAGGAAAGCCTACTATCTATTTGATGAAAGGTCTATTAGAAAATTAGGCTACTTTTGTAAGGGATTTTTACGTACATATTTACCATATGATTACTTTTACACCAAATCCTTACCACTTATAGTATACACATTTATAAGTCAAAAGGACTTTATTTCAACATGTAATGAGGTTGTGATTGGACATAAGAATTAAAAGTAAAATTATCAAAAACTGAAATATTAGCAGGGCATCTAAACATATATAGGTAACAAACGTATAAGTTGAAACCAAGATATTCAACTCACTTGGGAATAGTTAATTGCTTCATATCAAGAAAAATGGACTTACATTGAGTTTTCTTGCTACTACCTTTCTTACTTTTTCTTTTTTTGGTACTTTTTTATTAATAGATATATGAATAAACTAAGTAATTTTAACCATAACACAATAGGTAAGGATGTTTAAGTAGAGAATTTGGCTTATAATATAGTTATAAAATAAAAGAAAAAGGTTATGGCTCAAAGAAGTTAACTAGGGATATTGAATTCGGCAGGTTTTTAAGTTAAAGGTTGTAAAACAATGAAAGTCTTTTTTTTTATTCTTATAAACTTCTTATTCTTATACATGCATATATCAATTAGGTCTTCAAATGTTCCAAGCAAGTTCTAAAGAAATATTCTAATATAAGACAATACATTTCAAAGGAAATGCATATTTATTTAAATGTTTCAATCTTTTATGGTTCAAATTCTTAAAATTGATTTCAAATCACTTCAACTTTGCACAATGCATTATCATTTGATAATCAAAGTTTATAAAAGTGCATAATGCTAGCTAATTTAACCATTTGACATATTTTACTCTTATTCTTAAAAGACCAAATCTTTTAACATATACACATTTCAATTTATTCAAAATATATTTGATGAAACCATATAATAGGTTAGCGGAATGTTGATGTAGAGACTAGTTTCCGATAGAAGAAATGAGCTTTGCTGGGAGGGACATGGTAAAATTCTCATTAATAAAGAACAAATCGATGCACAACAAATATTTTCATCAAACAATAATCACCCTTTTCCTTCATTAGTCGATCTTCTTCTTCAAGATTTTTAGTATCATTCGAATTAGCTCTCTTTCTTTATTATATGTATCTCATTTTCTATTGGGAAGCTATTAGATGAATGTTTGATTATATATATTATGTGTTATGTAAAGCTTCCTCGAATCTTCAAGAGAATGTAAATGAAAACGAAGGCGGTGGGAATGTCTCGATGGTCCGTACATTAGAAAATTTGGTTGTTTTAGAATAGTCATCAATTCCAAAAATTTTCTATTCAATAAGGTATGCATGTGTTTGAATTTGGGTTCCTTATATCGTTTGCCTTAGCTATTTAAGTTCTATATTATTTATTTCTTAGGTGAAATGCATCATATGTGTGGTTCATTTGATTTAGTGATTCATACTGCATCTGGGGAATCGTTCATTGTATCTTTTGCTAGTTTAGTTAAAGTTAAGAAGTTGTTGGAAGAGAATGTCAATAAACTAACTCCTTAGGGAAGATCTTTCACCGTTTCACTTGATACCTTCAAACATACAAGGACCTTTCTTGGAAATTCAGACTTAGGGAACTCCTTTACCTTTTCTATCGAGTCTGATGTTATTTGGAATCTAGAAAAATAATTATTTCTTTTCCTTTTTGATAGAATAGGCGTGAAACTTTATTTATTATTTTGTTCGTAAGAATTGTTAAACTTTTAATTAAAATCTTGTATTACTTACCATACATCATTATATTATATTGCTTATCATATTTCAATATTTATATGTATTATTATTTATTGTTAATAAATATTACTAATTAAGAATAGTAGACAACTTAAAGTTTTTTACAATTTTTAGATGCTTCATTATATTTTCATGAAAAATTTGTATCAACGGAGGTGTACTATGGATAATAGGCATCATTAAATAATTATTTGTATATAAATCCATAGATTTAAATAAATTTATAGAGTTTGAATGCATTAGGTAAAAATTGTAATTATTTTAGCTTTTTGTGACGATTTTAAAAATTCATTGCTAAAAGTTTATCTTTGTGGGACGATTCACAAATTCGTTGCCAAAGGCTTGGCATTTGATGACGAAAATGTTAAATCGTCGCAAAAGGCTAAATTGTCGCCAAAGACATGCATTTAGCGACTATTCTTAGAAACATCAAGATAAGATAATCTTTTGGCAAAGTTATTGAAAATTGTCACCAAAGGCTGACTTTGATTTTCAAATCGTTGCAAAAAAACATGGCTAAAAGTCAAATTTGTTGTAGTGACAATTTGTTACGAAAAATTGTTCATTGTAAAAAACATCGCTAAAAATTATTAGTTACAAAATCAAAATTGTAGCAAAATTAAACGTAGCTAATAGTCCAAAAAAAAAGTAATGAAATAAATAATATTTGAGGTCCTACTATAATTAGTGCTAAGAGTTTCATTTTGTATTGGTCGGAAAACGGTAGGAAACTTAACTTTTTGGTGCCAGTCATTGGTACCGGCAATTTCAGGTGATAATGACTAGTATTTAAAATATTAGCTAAATATCGACTGGTGCCTTAAACTCATAAAAATTGAAGGACATTTTTTAAAAAAAATTTACCTACCTCCCCCTCCACTCTCCGCTCTCCGGTGCTTGTACTATCTCACTTTCACTTTTGTTTTTCTCTCTCTCTCTCCTCTTTATCTCCGATATCTCACAATTCCCCGCCACCACCATCTGTCCCTCACTGCCTCACGTGTTGTTGTCACTGGCCACTACTCCGCAATCATCTCTTCCTGACGTCGCCGCCACCGCCACCACTTATTCATGTTGCTATAAATTTGAACTTGATACCACCTCAACCCAAAAGAATGAAGGCTGAAACACAAAAGCACAACAAAGCAAAAAAACGCAAGAGAAAAAGGCGAAAAGAAAAAATTTGGTAGAAGGCAAGATTGAGAACAAAAGCTAAAGCAATATCTTCTCTTTCCAAAAAATAGAAATTAATGTTTTGTTATTGACGAGTCTGTGACACAAAAGTCAGTCTTAACTGATTTAAGATTTTGAGATAGCAACCCAAATCAATAACCCCTTTTAAGTTTTGCCTTTTATCAGCAATTTTAAAAAGATATTTTGTATTTAGTTATTGTTTAGTTTATTTATAAAATCCTTCTTTTCTTTACTTTGGAGCTATTTTCTGGTAGATATTTTTATTAAGTTTAATTATGTAAGTATTTATTTTTTAATAGTCAGTTAAAAGAGATTATTATTATTAAGTAAAATAATTATTTTAAATATTTATGTTGATGAAATGTAAAATAAAAAACCACTTTAAAAAGCAACGTTTGCGTTTTAATATTTCTCTCCTGATTTAACATTCAATTTTCTTATATTTTAAATATTGTAAGAAAAAGAACAAAGATAAACAAAATTATTTTTTATCAAAAATTATCATAGGTTAAGGTATATTATTTACTTTAATAAAAATTATTAATATTTTGAAAACTATGTCTATGGTTATGACCTCACAAGATCACCGTCTTATAAAAGCATACTTTACATGTTTTTGAATGTAAAAATTGAGGAGTGCTAATAATCAAACAATAAGAATTAAGGCGGCTCCTGTTTTGTTTTTCCAATAAGTTTAACAGTCATATAATGACATTAGTCATTGAATGTTACTGCGCTTTTTACTAAACCAGTCATCCAATTATTTATTTAATTATGTAAATGAGCCCATTTATATCTTACCATTTCTGGTTAGTATCATAAAATTAGAGAATTTAAAATATAATAGACATTAATAATAATAAAAGAATAAATATATTTACAGTAAATTGAGACTTTAAATATTTGATTGATATAGTTTATAATTATATCTAGTATTATAAAATTAGATAAAGTTCTAAATTTAAATTATAATTTACCCAATAAAATACAATAACTTAATCCAAAATTATTTTAAATAAATAATAATCCAAAATTATATTTGTCACCAGTTTAAATGTATCAAAGATAGAATACCTACAATTAGAGTTGTTCAAAATTATATCGGGTAATATCAAATGTTAAAATTGTTAACCCAGCATTAAAGGATTATCAAACAAAATGTATACATAAAACAATCAAATATGATCGATCAGATTAATAAAGGTTATATACAAAAGTTAATTTCTTTTCTTTTCTTTATTTCGAAATTATATTGACTAAACATATATAAATTAACCAACTTATTTATTCCGTAAGTTAAGGCACAAAATTAAATAATTTGGATTTTAATAAGTAATTTAAATAATTAGTGTTACATCTTAGGTCCAATTTCACATATCGAGTATGCGATAGACTTTTTTTTTTTTTTGACATTAGTATGGACAGACTTTTATTCAATAATGAAACTCAATTGGATAAACTTCAATATCAAGCTATTGTTAATAATATATTTGCCAAAATTATTCTTTTTGTATGATTTTTTGATATAATTATTATTTATTATATGATTAAATTATAGTATTTTAAATACTTTGTATTTTTTAATTTTATACTTGCATGATAATTAAATGATATTTTTATATTAATTGTGGTTATTTTATATGAAAAATAATATTAATAAAAATAAATAAATTGTTGTTATTTTAAATTTCTATTATTATGATTTTTGAGATAGAGTTCATATAAAATTATAAATTATATAGTACAATATATTTAAGGACTATTTTGCAATTTTAAAAAATTAAAGGACCATTTTTTAAATTTAAAATTACCCGAAACGGTACCTCGTATTAGTACAGTCCCATACCAGAATCAAAAGCGATACTAGTACCAGTACAATATTCATAGCATTGGCTGCAATAAGCTACAAATATCAAATGTCATGACTAAAAAGTTACTTCTAGCTTATAAGTTTGCCAACATCTTAAAAAAAAATTAAACTTAATTTGCGCAATTGAATTGTGATTTTATTTTGTCAATACATAACCTTGTAATCAACAAGAGGAGTAGCTGTTTACAACTTCCTTTTCTCATGAAGTTTTAGAGCAAAGCCTTTCGCTTTCTAGTTAAAAGATGCAATTTGTCCGGCCAGGACCAATGATATAAAACCACTTCGTGGTTTTCTGCAATTTCTTCGCAGGTTGTGTTTGGATTGGAATTGACATTATTAGTTTTTTTTTTTTGGAAGAAAAATGGACATTATTAGTTCAAAGTTCAAACCATTAGTGTTCGCTAAATGTTGTGGACCCTTTGTCGTGAAAGCTTGCTTACAATGTTCTACGAGACTATTTAAAGCCGGAGCTTCCACTTTTGCGGCGGGGACCTACGAAAGACTAGCTGAGTTTATAAGTCTTGACTGAGACAAAGATAGAGAAAGCCGTAGAGGATTATTCCACTAGGATTTTGTCATATATATTAATACTGTTAATAAATATATAAAACTAATTAAGTTGGCTTCACACAACAGCTTAAGTTATGGTATTGAAACGGTTATTTAACATAGTATCAGAGCCTTTGTGACCAAGTGGTTGTGAGTTTAAATCCTACCACCCACCTATTATTCAGCACAAGGTAGAGTGATCCTGTGCAAGTTTCAAGCCCAAAAAGCTTTTACTTGAAGGGGTGTGTTAGTAAATATATAAAACCAATTAAGTTGGTCTCACACAACAGCTTAAGCTATTATCTTGATTTAATTAGAAAATCAAGATGATGATTTTTTTTTGGGTAATTCACAAGAATAGAATTAAAAAAAACAAATATATGTACAAGAAGTTCGTGCACTAGTGTCTCGGAGGACGCCACCAGCTATTACAAAGCACCTAGCTCACAGTTAAGCCAAAACCAAAGCTACGCAAGACCAGCAGCTATAAGTTAAGGAAGGAACACAACTACAAGCACACAACATCAGATCTCCTATACGCTAACCAGACCAGACCAGAGAAACAATAACCATAAGGGGAACAATAACCATAAGGGGATAACCAGAGCTAAACAAGTTCTCAATTCCAATGTAAGAAGTTGGATTGCCAACTTAGAAAGATGGATAGCCAACTAACTCCTATCCAGTCTTCCGATGGGGAGCTAACTTGCCTTGACTAAGAATAGTCAGCTAACAACCTGCATAAAAGTAAATGATGAACAAACCATAAATTACCTCCTCTCTGTATTTAGGCTGAGAAGTTCCCTAACTTGGGAGATTACTCCATGATACACTCGCTCCACTTCCTTGGCTTCATCCTTGAAGGTTCGGGCATTACGTTCGGTCCAGATATAGTAAACAGTGGTAGAAAGCAGTGGTGGGAAATGATTTACTGCCGAGAACCTGGAGTTGGTAAACCAGGAAAGGATGGCTGAAAGGTTCGGCTGATGAAGGATGGGTAGATTAAAATGGGTGAGGCAATGGTCCCAAATTGTTTTGGAGAAAAGACATTCAAAAAATAAGTGCTCTATGGATTCATTAGCTGAAAAGCACAACGAACAGTGGTTAGGAGTATATAGATAAGTCAGTTTGTCCCGGGTCTGCAACTTTTGCTGGAAGGCTAGCCATAAGGTAAAGGAACATCATGTTAAGTCAAAAAAAGACTTCACGTATCAAATAATTTTGATGACAAACAAATGAAGATAATATGAAAAGCAGACA
>JAOTBA010000007.1:15611207-15624044 GCA_025629845.1 Erythroxylum squamatum
CCATTAGTCTTTTAAAACCCAACTAACACATTTAATACATGCTATCTAACTCATTTAATGTCATATGCTAATTAATGCTATCATACTTCTTTAATGCTAACTTAAATTAATTTATTAATGCTTCAATTTACTCTAATCATACTTAATTATATATAAAAAAAATCGGGGCTAACACAAAGTTTAAAACATATGTCAAATTTCATGTAGAAGACGAAATATAATGACATTTTAAGTTGACTAATGTTATAAACTTTAATGACAATATGTAAGATAGATGCTAATACCATGATAACACAATGCAAAACTTTATATATAATAGTGTGAAAAGGTTTAATACCTTGATAAAATTATTTAATTTAATTAACATATTAAAATCATAAATGTCGACTACAATTGAAGACATTTGTTATAGTATGATACTAGTATCATTACAAGAAGATTATTGCATAATTTTTCTTGCCAATACATGATATCATAGATATCATATATATCTTTAATTCATGCTTTTGAGTATTTTATACTGAATTTGGATTAAACATTATTATAATGTTTAAGATATGATAAGAAATAGTTTGTTGAGTAAAAGTAATCGATCCAAGTTTATACAGATAGTTTGTATATGTTAGATTAAAAGAAGACATGTGCTTAACATAAGTGATAAGAATACAAAGTTAAATAGTCGAGACTATCCTTTTATTCCATGTTCACTAAATATAATGAGAATCGTAAAATTATGTACAAAGATATATGTATCCTTTTAATTGTGAATCATATAAAACTTATGAAACTTATTGGTTGAAAGGTGACTAAATAAACCTTTAGTGTAAGAATAATTATGGTATTAAATTATTAAATTCTTCATACATGTCAAGTTGGATGTAATAACAATTCATAAAAGAAAAAATACTTATATTTCATTAAATTTGCTAATGACTTTATATGATAGAATCATGTGTATTAAATGAAATATTGGTTTAAAATTTTAAAAAGATCAAAATGTTTAAATCTAAGTTCAAATTAAGCATTGAGAATGTTGAAGCACTTTGATGAGATCAATATGCTAAGTTTTAAAATTTTTGATTAAATTAAGCATTGAGAATGTTAAACCACTTCGATGAGATCAATATCATAAGACTTAAAATTTTGGGTTATCTATAGGAAATAAGATTCTATAGTAAATACCTCCACAACTAAATTCCATAATAGTATTTTTTAAGGAGAAAATTAGGCAAAAAAAGTAGAATTTGCCCTAAAATTCTGCAAAATATCTAAGTTAACCGTTGTCATTATCTATGGTACCAATTCACCCCCCAACATTTATAAAATGGGTCAACTTCTTCCAAAAAGAGTAACTTTGTTAGTTTTTCATTAATTGGGCTTGACGTCTCCATCATTTGAGAACATATGGCCAACTAGGTCAACTAATGTGCTAACCTAGTAACTGGCACGTCCTTTATCATTTTTTTATTTTCTATTTTAAAAATTAAAAAATATCAATAATCTGATTAACCTCAAAATAACAGACATTCGTATTTAGAAATTCCTGACCTCAATACTTATCTTCGTCTTTCTCTCCCATTCTCTACAAAACCTTTTTTTGTTTCTCTTTCTTTGATATTTATCAACTAATTGACTCTATTTTCAAACCAAAATGTTACTTTCTTTGAGGGCTAGAAGTCGATTGAGCATTCCACTTACCTATATAATTTTAAGTCACCAGAAACAAAAGACAAAAATAACATAAAAAGGAGAAAAGAAAAGCATAATGAGGACTAAAAGGAAGTTTATAGCTACTCACTTAACTTTAAAAGCAGGACTAATGGATTTATCATATTATCCATGTATCAAAGAACTCTAGATTCCACTATAACTTCACCTGAGTTTCTCTCTAACGAATAATCAGTTTAAGCTATAATCAAGTGGTAACATAATTAAGACTTTAAATATTTGAATTTATACCCAAAGAAACATATAGAATCCAAAATAGAAAAAAAAAATCCCATGAGGAAAGAAGGAGAGTGAACTGAACCAAGATTCAGAAAGGTCTTATTTAGTATCGAGTTTGAACCTTGAGATGGTGTTTGAAGCATCTATGATCTTTGGAAGAACTAAAACATACAAAGAAGCAACCCATTACACATACAGTAGGGACTCTCATCTCCTTCTATTAATAGATCAATTTTCAGGTTACTTAACATATCCAATATTGAGAGATAATCAATTAATGGAAGAGGTCAATTGTTGAAGAGAAAAAGTAAAACCAAGGAGTGTTAGAAAGATAAGGACATAGAGGGGAAAATGGTCATAAGATTATTACGTTTGTGTTTCTTCCCTAGAAGGCTTCATAGAGATTGTGGAGAAAGAAGAAGATACATTTTCACTTTTTTAAAAAATGGATAGTAGTTTTACTTTTTAAAAGTTAAAAATAAAAAAATTCTAAATTAAATAATAACTGACATAGTTTGTTAAGAGCATTCCATTACAAATGAGTACTTGTTAGTATACCCATCTTTATTTGTGCACCGATCAAACTCCCATAGATGCCCCCAAAAAAATGTGACATGCACTAATAGGTATAACATCACAAAGCACCTTATCGTGATACTTTCCAATAGATAAACGAATAAGTGCTTGGTGTTTTACCTTTACCTCACCTTGATCATCTAACCATTGCAACTTGTAGGGATGAGGACGTCGCATAGTAGGTAATGATAACCTAGTATTAAGATGCTCACTAACACAGTTAGTACAACTATCTCCATCAATAATCACCAGGCATATCTTATTCTTAACAAAACATCTCGTATGGAAGATGTCAGTGCATTGCTCATCACTTGGCTCAGGTGAGATTTGCGTATTCAAGGCTTGGACTACCACTAATGCTTTATTAGACCCTTCAGCCTAGAATTCATCGTCCCCCTCATTACCTCCTTGCTCGTCGCTTTAAGTCAATTCAAGCATATCATCACACTCATGATCACTAATGTAAGTCTCATCCTCCAACAACATATACACCTTTTAATAATGTAATCTAATCCTAAAATCTAAAGCCAAAACAAATTGCAAAAATTCAAATGTAACGAAACCAAAATAAGAATGCAATTCAGTCAAGCAAATCAATTCAAGAATCGATCATGAAAATATTAACAATTTAGCAATTGCAATGTACACTCAAGAATCAACCTAAGGAACTACCAATTGAGAGAAAGAGAATTTTATGTATCTTTAACTCTGACCTAATCGATTATGAATTACTGGATTATTGGTTCTAGACGATCTTAGGGTTGATTACTCTCTCTTGAGTTATAACCATTAACCCTAATTTATAAACCTTAATTAGATTATGGAAGTTGTAATTTCTCAATTAACAACCTATGTAAAACCCTAATTAGATCTGAAGTTGTCTAATAAACTATCAAAAACTATTGCAAGATCTCTCTTTGCACAATTTATCGACTTGATTTAACTTTCGTTCTATTAAATTACCTAACTCTTGTTAGCCCAATTTAATTATTTTTTACTTGATTCACCCTCTCAGTTTATCACCGAATTATGCAATTGCATAAATCAAATCACATTAAACCAATAAAGAAAAAACAATCAAATTTCATTAAATCAAAGATAAAATCCCGAAGGTGAGTCTACAAACAACATCGACTATTATTCCAATTCTATACAATAATAAAATTGAAAATAACAGGAAATACGAATTTGAATGGACAACAGGAGGCAGCAACATCAGGAAACTCCAGATCCGAGAAGTACATCAAGTCAGCTTCTTCTCCACTTCTCTCTTCCTTCTTCTCTTTCTCTATCTCTCGATAATTCACTCTAGGGTATCTCTGAAAAGTGGCAAAAGCTTCCTCCTCTTCTTTGTCTTATTCTTTAAATACCATTTGTGTTTTGAGCAACCCTAGGGTTTTTTCGAGGACCAACAAATTAGAAACATGCCTCAAAACTTGACGTTTTTGAGTGTCTGCGCGTCTGCCCGATGTAGGTCACAATCGTGGGTCACATCCGAGCCTTCTGTCACGATCGTGGGCCATGTCCTGCCACGATCGTGGGCCAACTCCACTGCATCTGTCACGATTGTGGCCTATTATGCCACAATCATGGGCCATTATTTCGGCCAAAGTGTCTCCAAAACTTCTCTGTTCTTTGATGTTAACCCTAAAAGACTAACAAACACATCAAGGTATCTCAAAAACATAATAATTAAGCTTAAAGACTTGTATTAACCCATAAAACACTTAAAACATAAATAATTCACAAACTAACAAAATTTTAACCTAAACACATACTAAACGATTGAATTAACCATTAAATACATATCATACTAAGCCTTAAAACACGATACAATTCACACTTATCAAACTCATTAATTTTTTTAAATCTTATCTCTCAACTCCATCATTTGTTTTACCAGCGCCATCAATAAGTCATTGTTGTTGGGCTCTAAGGCATCCCTGTTGGCCCGTCCTAAGTTAACCTCAAGTTTGACTGTCTCCTCTTTGTTGCTTCATCAGACATGATACCTATAAAATAAAATCTGATGCCTTTTTTGTTTATTTTCGAACCACCTCCCTAGTGTCTAACCTAAAGCTACTCTCAACCCAAGTGTTTGACTCTTCAATAGGCTTTTACAACTAGATGTAAAATAAAAACTCAGCCTCCTTCCTTATTATTTCTTGAGTGCAATGAATAATAAATGCTAATTCTCAAGCAAAGTAGCAAAAAGAAAACAACTTAGGAGGTTAAAGAATAAGAATGGCTCAAGTATAATTTGTAACAGTAGAACAAGAAAATAGACTAGAATATGTCACAAATTGGCACAATTTCAGGCAGGGGTATTTTGGTAATTTTTTAGGAATAAAAAATGCAATGTGGATGTTATTCAAAAGATCTTGTTAAGTACTATCAAATTGATATATAGCACGTTCTCAAATTCCTCACGATTAGAAAGATATGGCAATTTTAAACTATGAGACCCAAAAAGGAAACAGTTCCCATTGCAAATAAGATTGACTAAAAGTAGTCAATTTTAGCAATATTGACCTTCCTACCAATATGGAAATAATAGAAATAGGCAAGTAAGACTTCTTTCTTTGGAAGTAAAGTACCTTCCAAATCGGTAATGCCGTTCACAATTAGGAAACTCGGTTTCCAAAAACAACTTCAAAAAAGGAAACTTTCCAAGAACATAACTTTTTTTTCTTTTTTTTTGTTTTTTGTTCATTTTTTAAAGCAAAGGTGGTCGAAGCTACCTAAAGAAAATTGTCATGCAATTAAATTTGGACAGAAAATTGGAAACATTTAAAGACGAAATTCTTGACACAAAAAGTCAACTAAGAAAGCATTCAAAATTGATTAAGAACTCCAAGAATGCAAATTCAAGAAACACGAAATTATTCACGTAACATGGATCAAGATAACATATGCTCTGATACCAAATTGATGTGAAATTTTGAAATATAAAAAGAGCTTACATAAGACTTTTCTTGATCCACCACTTGATCTTCAACCAAGAAGAAGATGTGAACAAAAAGAGAAGAATAAAGTTTGTTTCAAGAGATTTGTAACCCAATCCTTAAGAACATTTGTAACCCAATTCAAGCAAATTATGAATTGAATGACAAAAGATTGAAAGAAGAACAACAAATAAAGACGACATTAATTGATGAAACAAAATCAATTATATAAGTCGCATACAAAGCGTAAAAATCATGTAGTGCATTCTAATTAGTCAATAAGACTAATAATAAGGTTAAACCTCACAAAATAATGTCATAAAATTGTGTCCCCTAGTGATAGTTGAACCTCCCTATATATTGGAGAGGTTTTGACCAAAAATTAAGGAAAAGGAATTACCTTAAACCTATAATTACTTAACCTACTAGGAAACTACCTTTTAGGAAACAAGATCTACTAGGAAACTAACTTGTAGGAAACAAGACCTACTAGGAAACTAACTTTTAAGAAACAAGAGACCTTATAGGATTTGGTTAATTGTCCCTTACAAAGAAGGAAAACTACTAATAGAAAATTTAGCCATGGACCTTATTTTTCTTGTTGGGTTGGCCCAACTTCTTCAAGACTTATTAAGTGAACTTGCTTGGACTCCTTAATTGAAGCCATTTGGACTTGAGCTTAAGAATGGGCTTCTTTAATTAAATTATTCAAAGCCCCTTGCACCTTTTTGATCCTAGCCTTTGTCATAGGCCAAACAATATCCACAAGTGGATCTCTGTTGAAAATTGACGGTGGAATTTGAGTTGAAGATCTCGAAATCTTATCTTGAACACTCAAACCATCGACCCCAACTTGAGATGCCACGTCACTAGCCCCTTGATCCATATCAAATTGAATCATAAATTAAAGTATGAAGATATTTAAACAAACATTGGATACTTATTAGAGAATAAGTTTATTGAACTAACCCGATTATGATGATCTCAAATGGAGTATTACTTATATGTCTGTTAATTTTCTCATTAGAAAGTTGTATAATTAATCCTTATACTTAAGATTAACAAAGCATTTCATATGAGAATTACTTCGTTTTGATGCTACTTATCATCTATTCTATTTAGGGTAATTTAATTTGTAGTACATAGATATAGTATTAACCATACAAAGATAGATAAGTAAGTCAATAGAAGATTCATCACTCTAAAGTAATTACAGAGAATGTTCCAATATTATTGATTAATAGCGATTTACGGAATTCTCTAACCAAAACTGAGTTGAGATTTAAAAAGGTGTTTTCAAATAGCAATTATTAATTAGCAAGACCGAACATGATTAGATTTAAAAGAGTAGACAATAATTTTATACTCTATGTCTAATTGGAACATTGAATATTGAAATGATTGAATTATATATCATAACTATGTATAGATAAGTTGAGTCAGATTATTTCGACATTTTTAATATTTGGTTGTTTATGACATATTGCTAGACGTCTATCTTGGTTGATAATTATAAATTATTTAATTAGAAAATTAAAGATAAATTAAAAATTAATTTATCTAATTCTAACTATGAATTATAATTATAATTTATAATCATTGCCAACATATTAGGAACCTAATGAATTTCACATTAAAAAAACAATTTAAATGAGAAAATTTAATTTAAAATAAGTTAGACTTCTTCAAGGAAGTAGTTTGTTTGCATGGTATGCTGAGAAGCATAGTTTCTAATCATGATACAAATTTGTTGAGTTATTTTTGGAGGACGTTAGGGGTAAGTTAGGGATCAAACTTCTCTTTTCAACTACTTATCATCTACAATTAGATGGACAAATCGAGGTAGTAAATCGAACCTTATCTGCTTTGTACATTCTATTGTTCAAAAGAGCTTAGAGCAATAAGAAGAGTGTTTACTACACGATGAGTTTGCTTACAATCGACGTGTGCATTCTAGTACTAATTTTTTATAAAGTTTGAGGGATTTCAAAATTCAAATATAAGATATTTTTTATTAAAATTAATAGTAATTATAATTAGAGTTAAACTTTATTATAATTAGAAATTTTAATTTTAATAAGAAAGAAATAGTATTGTCTTTAACCATAAATAGAAAGAAGACAAAAGAGCTAGCAATATTGTTTTTTCTTATCAAAATATTTGAATTCCTTTTCTATGTTTTGTAGATATGGTTAGAACTTTAGTGGTTGGACACATGAATAATTTGTAGCTGGTAGTTCAAAATTTTTTATAGGAATCCGACTAAGGTATGTTACGATCAATTTATTAGTGATTTATATTTTCTAAAATATTCACTTAAAGAGATTTGAATGAAAAATTATAAAATCATTTTTTATTGCAGTTATAATTTGATCACGATTAATCTTCCAGCAGTCTTCTCTTAGCTTACTCGCTGCCCGACCTAGTGGAAAGCAAATCAACATAATAAAAGTGAATTTAAAACCATGTTATTTTTATTTTTAATATGGGAAACGCTTCTACGTTTTGAGACCCTTTTAAAGCATAAAAGCAAAACCTTATTCCTTTCTTGCAAATTACACTCCGAATTAAAAAAAAATCCACGTAAGGTGGAGTTATTTTATTATAACACTTTATTCAATGGGCCGAGCTGGTTTCTCATCAATCCGAGGTTGGGGATTTTTAATACTTTGTTCAATAGGCCGGGGCCGGGCTGCTTTCTCATCAATACAAAAGGTATTGAACGAAGAGATTAATATTCCATTCCAACGAAAAAAACTCTAAAGTTATAAAAATGTATAATGTAAACGAATTGATTGGTTTCAAATAAGTAATTTTTATGAATGGAAGGAAAGTTAACTAATTTAATTGAATTCAATCATTTTATTAAATAATAACATATAGCAAATGATTATTACAGTAAAACAGAAATACCGTACCGAGCTCGGTACCGGATTGAGTTCTATTGAGTTCTAGAACGAAACTGTACCGGTACCGGCCGGTACGAAACGGATCTCAATACATTGAGTTAGTCCCGTTTAGTTTTTCATGTATTGTTTGATTTAAATGTTTTGAAAATATTATGATTCAATTTGAACTTTTTAAAATATTTGATATGTTCCGTATTCTACTGTAAATGTTTGAAATTCAAAATATAATTTTAACCTTAATTATTTTATTAAAATTTTAAATTTTAAATACAAAAATTAATTTCCTTTATTCACCAATAACCCATTTTGCTTATACCCTCCGTGCCACATGATCTAGCAACCGATTCAAATAGTTTTTCAATCTCAGGCTCATATCTTATGAAGGATCGGCTCCAAAAGTTGTATGCCAAATTCCATCGAATGAAAAAATTGATATTAGCAGAGATACAAGAAAATAATGCACCGAAAAGAGAGCGACATTGATTGTATAATGTGATACCACCAGAAATAAAAGCAAAGATCATGAAATGACATATTTGGAAAGATAATCACCTTAATGAGCTCAATGAAAGTTATCAAAAGGAAAGGCCACTTGGATGGGGTCGATTAACAATTAGTTGCTTTAGTAGCACTCTTGTAATGTACCCCTGGATGATTTGCTACTGACAAGAGCACATAGATATGATATAAAGCCCACAAAACTAAATTAAACCAAACTCACAGTCCAACCCATTAAGCCATTAAAAATAGGAGTATATAAAACCAAACTCAAAGCCCAACCCTAAAAATAGGAGTGTATAAAACCAAACTCAAAGTCCAACCCTATAGTGCCTTACACTTAGGTAAAAATTTTAGCAACTATTATGTTATTTTATTTGTGATTTTTGATCATCCTACACTAATTTGTAGTTAGATTACATGTTGTGGTTGTTTGGGATAATTTTTGGAAGTTGCATAAAGAGAGAAAAGTGGAGAAAATGGGGCTGAAAAATGATGAAAGAAGAAAAGAGAGAAGAAGAGGAGAGGGTGAAGATGATGACATTATTTTAAAATTTTAAGTTACATGTAGGGGCAGAATGGGAAGTGCAGAAAGTTAAGGGTGAATTTAAAATTTAAGTTGCATATGAGGGCATAATAGGAAGTACAGAAAGTTAAGGGTAAATATGGAATTTTGTTATAAGAAGGGCATTTTTGGTATTAATTGAAATGGAGGAGGGTAAAATGGACTTTTAATTAGTTAATGGTATTTTAGTAATTATGAGGTTAGGTTGGTAAAGATATTATTTTTATAATTAAGAATAAATTGGAGGAGAGAATAATGTTGGATTATTTAGTGTAGTTGGGTAAGAAATTTTTGGTAAATTAGTCTAATAAAATTTTGTAAATTCTAAGTCTGAAAGTTCAATTAAGGAAAAATTGAGATTATCAATTAGTTGAGTCCGAAATTGAAGTAAGGATAACCTTAGACTTTACTCTTAAAATTAAGTTCCGTTTAGTTATTAATAAATTATATTTTAAATTGGTCATTAATTTAATTAATGATTAATAATTACTTGCATGATTATGTTTATTTTATTTCATTAATGATTAATCAAAATACAAGGTGTTTCATGATTTTATTTTTGTTTTGTATATTATGAGGTGTATTGTATGTTAATTCGGTGAAAATGTGTAAAATAGAGACCGACTGGTAATATGTTGAGAATAATTAGTCAAAATATAGAATCAATGACTTGCTTAGAATAGGTTACATTCGATAGTCTTATATGGATAGGTTGAGTCAATATGAGTGAGTAGTGGCTAGGTATCTGTCTGTGGAGTAGATATCAAGGCATTATGAGTTTCGAAGATGTCATGTCCCGATGACTAGGTACTAAAGTCGTACCAGGATATCCTGAGTCTCTGGGATATTCTGTGTTGATGGTTAGGTACTGGAGTAGTACCGGGGTGAAGATTGAGAAATCGAGATATCCTGTGCCGATATTTATACATTTAATTACGTTTCCACTTAAAGAAAGTTTACGATGAGTTGAAGTGAGCCGGTAGGCCATTGGATATAAGCTTACTAGGTTAAGCTGGGCCCAGGCAATTAAGTTAATTATCAGATAAAGCATAAATGATAGTTACAATTAATATCTGTGTTAATCATAATTTGATAAAATTTTTGAGATGCTTGTTAACTGTTTGAATTAGATTGAGGACTTTTGTGTATAGACATATTATATGTATGATTTAATCGATTGATTAAATGTTTTAATTAATTATTGAGTTACTTGGTTTTAAGGATAAGGTTAGTTATTCTTACTAAATAGGCGGTTCATCCCTTAGTATTTTATTATTTTCAAGAGATCGAGTGATTATTAATAATCCTAAAGTACATGAAAGACCGAGTAAAGTTTACATAGGGCTAGCAAATTACACAAGTAAAGCTTTTGAAATGTATATATATAACTTCTTTTAATGTGACAACCCCCATAGTTGTGTTATGTAACAAATAATAATCTCTTTTGAAACTAACCAAGAATTTGATGATTAATGATGTTCTTCGGAAAATATTTGGTTAATTATGGTTTATGAATTTTTGGGAGCGTGCACACAAATTAGGAGTAATAGTTAGATGTTGTAGCTGTTACTAAACCTATCACAGAATTGTAGTTGCATTGGATAAACTAAAGCAAATTGTAGAAAAAGGAGGAATTTCCAAAAGCGATAATATACCCTATGTAGAAGAACCTTCTTACCTGGTTAAATTCGGCAAACAAGTAAAGCGGTACAAAGGAGAAGTAACGTGTACGCTTGTTGGGATATTGCAGTTGATTAGCAATAGCATTTAAGAAAAGGTAACAGCCCTCGGTGCTGAGACTGAGAGTGAGAGTCTTGTAAATATCCACAGCAGCATCCGCTAGCAGTACATTCAAGTTTGCAGTCGATTGTGAATGAGGCATGAGAAGAAAAGAAATTAAGTTTTATATTTTAAATTTTAATAAAATAATTAATAACTAGTTAGATAAATAGTGGACACATGGCATGGCCAATCGATAGGGAAGGAGGTAGAAAATGTACAAGAGTAAAAACAAATGGATTTGGAAGAAGAAAGGAAATTAGATTTTCTGTTTTAAAATTTAATAAAATAACTAATAATTAGTTGGATAAATATTACCAAGTACAAAAATTTGACTTAATTGCGGGTATTTTTATAATAAATTGGAAGTTCAGTCATTTTAGCGTTATTTTTTAAAGTTTAGATTAGTATTATAAAATTTAAATAAATTTATTTTTTTGTAATTTAACTTAAAATAAAAGATAGGTGAGAAAACGTTAAATTTTTTGTCTAAACTTAACCTTTAATGTTGGTACGATCAACAATTAGATATTATTGGCCTTAAACAATGGAATTTGTCATTAATTTCAGCTTTATTTAATGAGCGAGATAGAGATTTAATTCTCCAGATTCCTTTGAGTTTTCAACGAAGTATTGATGATTGGGTTTAGGTCTTTGATAGGAAAGGGATATATTCGGTTAAAAGCGCTTACCGTTTCATTCATACTGTTTCTTGAGGTTTGAATCAGGTGCTTCCCTCTCCTCTTTGGAAGAAGTTTTGGTCTTTGAACATTCCTGCTAAGATAAAAAATTTCTTTTGGCATTCGCTACGTGCTTGCTTGCCGGTTCGTGCTCTTCTTGTACATAAAGGTGTGAATATTTTGCCTTTGTATTCTATTTGTGGTATTGGGCTGGAATCTATTTCACATATTTTATTTAAGTGCAATTGTGCTAGAGAGGTGTGGTCACATTCTCAATTGGGTTTATTTCATTCTAGCTCTGTTGCGCTGCCTGCTTGGTTTTCATTTGTCGCACATACTTATACTGGTGATGACTTATGTTTGGCTATTCCCATTTGTTGGGCTTTGTGGAAGAATAAGAATGATTTGGTTTGGCATGGCCTTAAGCATTCAGCTCAAGCTATTCTTTTTCTTGCCCGATCGATGTTGAGAAATTGGACTATTGCCAGGAGACGCCAAACTGCAGTGTTACGCAACGCCCTTTCCGCCCCTATTTTGTGGCAAAAACCACCGAATGGCTATCTTAAAATCAACACAGATGTTGCTATTTTCAAGGACTCTAAAAAGACTAGTACTGGCTTCGTTGTTCGTAATAGCAATGGCGATTGTATAGCTGCTGATAGTAATATTTTTCCAGGTGTTTTGGATCTGTCTACAGCAGAAGTTATGGGTATCCGCGAGGATTTAAGCTGGGTTAAAAAGAAAAACTTACATTCTGTTATTATTGAATCTGATTCGCAATTGGTTATTCAGAGCCTTCTCTCACTTAGTCGCAATCGGTCCGACGTCGATTTGATTATTAATTGGTTCAGCCGGATTCTACTGAGGTTGAACGTCGTGGTTCTGATCCATGGTCTGTGCGATTCTGGCTGTGAGATACCTGCAAAACAGACAACGGC
>JAOTBA010000007.1:15631108-15645810 GCA_025629845.1 Erythroxylum squamatum
AGTCCAACTCCATTGTTCTATGCCTTTGTTGTTCCTGTTTTACCCTTAGCTTCAGCTTTGTCCACACATTGTATCCTTCTCTTTAAAAGGACTCGAGCTCTGGCTAAGGTTACATGTACGCATCATTGAAGAGTGAAGCAGAGGTTGAAGAGAACTTAAAGATCGTATCTTTATCTCATTTTCCTTAAGGGTTTTGTGAGAGAATGTCTAAGGAAGTGAGTGAAGAGGGTCAAGCTGTTAGAATTTTACAATGGGCCTACGGGCCCACACGAGAAGGAAAGTTAGACCACATATAAATCTAAGTGAGGTTCTATCCTAAAACCAATTGGTGATAGGTGGAATAGCCCACTAGACTTATATGTTGATCTTCTTTCCTCTCTTTCTTCAATGTGGGACAAACTCCCACTCTTATATTTCAACACAAACAACCCAGTAAAATGGGTTTCCTTTAACTCGTTTTTGGATATTGGCTCTTTCTATAACAGGTGTAGTAATGGTGATTGCTTTTGGGTGGCTAATGATTCTGGAATTTGGCTATGGAACGGTGCTGAGAGTGAGTACGAGCACTGGTACGAATGGAGGCAAGGAAGGTGAATTGCCGAATTATTAAGTGGGAATGTTAAACTTATGTAATCATATTAAATAAAATTTTTATCCTTTGTGACGAGGGCTATAAGTGCTTACTTTGTTAACATCTTTTTCTAGACCATATTTCATCCCAAAAATAAAAGTTATTACTAGATAATTTAATTACTTTGTGAAATATCTCAATTAACATGTTTATGTTAAAATATGATTAAATTAAAAATAGGACATGAAATCCGATTATTTCATAGAGCTAAATTGTTAGTAAGAACGATTATAATATTTGTGGAATATCATTATAAGAGGTGCATCAATATAATTTTTGCATAAATAAATGATAAATAAGCTAATCCCTTACTAAATGACATGAAACTAATTTCATATGAGTAGTAATTTTTAATTAAAAATCCAAAAATTTTAATATAATTACATTATTGTAAGAATATGAATTAAAAGGTGAAAGAAGATTTTCAAAAAAACTTAGATTGTGATATCATTGATATGTTTACAAACTAATTAAATAAAGGAAACAATGGGGAAGAAGGAAGTTCTTTTATTGATTAAACTTTTGGTGTTTTGCCACACCTGTACAAGAAGGAGGTTAGGAGAATAAATAGCACACAAAAAAGCTAGGCTAGGTGAAAATTTAGGTGTCGCAACTATAGTAGTTACGACCGCAAGTTTGCTATGGCACTTTATGTGGAGATCGGGCTTGGGTTTTGTAGCATAACTTCCTTATACGATCTTTTATCACACATTCAAGTTAATGTCTTGCTGCGATTATCGGTACCAACACATTCTTCTAATAGTAGAGGATCGTCCTGAGCACCATCATTCTTATGATTCCCTTTCTCCTTATAGCTCCACTCTTGGACAATTGTGCTATTACTAAAATCAAGTTCAGATTTAAAATATAAATTATCTGGATTTAAGGTTTCGGAACTTCAAAATGTGAAAATCCTTAATAATTTGTTGATAGTTGCATTTAATGTAGTTTGACTGGGGCTCTTCTTCAGACTGAACTCATTAAGAAACAATTCAATAGTTACGAATCTTGAGCCCTCACAGATATATAAAAAGGACTTCAGTGTTACTAGGTTGCCTCGTAAAGGCTCTTATATACCTATATTTTAAAGATAATTGACGGGGAAATTGAAAAATACAAAGTACAAAACAATCTCGAATTTCGTGACAATAAAATCAAATTAATTTAACTAAATTACTAGAAATATAATTCTAATTCACTTCTCGTGTAATTTTTTTTGGTAAATACTTCTCGTGTAATTTCATTTACTCTAATTTAATATATTGCGTAAATGTATACATGTTTAATATTAGTTTTCTGAAAAATATTTAAAAAATAGAAAATATAATGATTATAATTTTTATTTTACGAAATCCTTAAGATAACAATGTAAAAAGGAAAAAGAATATCAAATACGTGTAGGCAAAAGATGGCATTCATTTACCTTTTGATATTTTACTAGAATATTTACTGTAATATCTTTATTCTCATGTCAAAAACCTAAGCTTGGTGGTCAGACAATGGCATCATACAGTTGTCTATCATAAACTATGCAAATACCTTGAAATTCTCATATTAATATCCTAAAACGCAATCCGTATCACAATGGGTGGGAATTGAAAATTAAATAATTTCAAGCGAACATAAGGCCATACTTTCTTGATGGTTGAAAGTTTAAACTAGCGAAAATTTATAATGCGAATTAATTTGGAGAAACAAACAAGAAACATGTGATGTCTATAATTACTATTATTAAATGAGATATCTGAAATAACTGTAAATGTTTTTGTTTTTGTTTTAGTTTTAGGTTTGACTTTTGCTTGATTATTTCTTTGTCATGAACTCTTTTTTATAAATTGTTTATGAATATTTATTGTTCTTTTTATTAGATGATTTGATGTAATTATTATTTATTAAAATGATAAAATTGTATTATTGTAATATTTTAAATACTTTGCATTATTCTTAATTTTATATTTGTATAATGATGATTGTCTTTTTTATATTAATTGTGGTTATTATTTATATGTGAAATATTTAAAAAATTATTGTTATTTCATATTAATTGTGATTATTTTTTATCATTATGATTTTTGGAACCAAGGTTGATGTAAACTTGTAAAGTATACAGTACAATTGTACAATATACGAATGAACTATTTTGTAAATTTAAAAAATTTTAGGGACTATTTTATAAATTTAAAAAATTTTAGGGACTATTTTATAAATTTAAAAAATTATCTGAAACTGTACTTGGTATTGATCGTTACCAGTACAATACCGTACCAGAACACAATTCGGTACAAAGTTTGGTACGGTATTCACAACTTTGACTGATACACATATAATAGAGTAGTGATTTTGATTAAAATTAATAGACTAGATTGATTTTTCTTGTCATTTTTTGATTTAACCATTTATTGCGTCCCTTTTTCGAAGTCTTAACTTAGATGTGCGTATTATACCCCAGATATTTAAAAGGATACGAAGTGAAGTTATTTGCAAGGAAAACGAAATTGTGTATGATCCAAACTGGATGGAACAAAATAATGAAATATATGTACCTTCTAATCTACTTGATTGATATTTTTTAATTCTACCCAAATGCAATTCTCTTAACTTTGTGTTTCACCTCTACTTGGAAGGCCTTTTTTTTAATAAAAAAAATTGATGTAATAAAACATTCAAAATTTGCCATTCCCTTCTATGTGTATTTTTCTTCAAAGTAGAATTTAGAGTTGACGCTCTTCTGTCTCTTCCTCTGCATATCTGTCACCATAAGCAACCAATAAAGACAGTTCATTCCAAATTGGTTATCAAATAATGTTGATAAGGTTCATTATTACAGCTCAGTGAGGCTGCTGAATTGGGTAGTAGACTAATATTTTTGTTAATTTTACCATTAAATTTCACTTTCAAAACCCTTTACCCATTTTGTGATTTGGTCTAATAACTATAAGAGTGATTAATTATTTGGATATATTTTGAGATTCTATTCTATCATGTGTAATGGTTGAATAAATAGGAGACAAGAGTCTATTATAAATTTTTTGGTTTATTCTACAAATAGCTCTATGTTTTTGAAATCTATTGATGCATTTAGCCTTATTAGAAATACTGAGATTTTGCTTGTGATATTTAATGAAGTTGTGAATGATGTAGGGTCAGAAAATATTGTTCAATTTATTACTGACAATGATTCCACTTATAAAGCGGCAGGAAAAAGGTTGAAAAATACGTATAATTTATTTTTTTGGACTCTTTGTGTTGCATATTACATTAACCTAATGCTAGAATATATGGGATCCTAAGTATTTTCCTGTTATTGATGAGACTACGCAGAAAGCTAAAAAGGTGACAAAGTTCATTTATAATGGTGCATGAGTATTGAATTTGATGAGAAAGGAATTTACCAATAGTAGGAATTTGTGTCGTCCTGCTGTGACAAGACTTGCAATAAATTTCTTATCACTTCACTCTTTTGTTTCGATGGAGAAAGAGTTAAGATAAATGTTTACAAGTGATAAGTAGATTGCATCTCGGCATGCTAGGTCTAATGCTGGAGTAGATGTTTGTAATATTATACTAGAAGATAGAGAATTTTGGTCTCAATGTCAATTTGTTATCCGGGTTTGTAAGCCTTTGGTGAGGGTGCTTCGCTTGACTGATAGTGAAGAAAAGCCAACAATGAGTTATATTTTTTATGTCATAGAGAGAGCAACGAAAGCAATCAAGGCCAATATGAAATATAGGCCTTCTTTATACACACCATATCTTTCAATCATTAATGAGAGAAGGAAAAGACAATTTTCATCTCCATTGTTTGCAGCTGAGGTATTTTTGAATCCTAGTGTTTATTTTAGACTATATTTTACTAAGCAAGCTGAAGTTAATAGATAAATGCTTTTAACTATTACAACAATTGTTAGCATTGACGTGATCCAAGATCTTTTAAGCTCACCAATGGAGCTTTACAAGTTGTCTTATGGGGATTTTAGAATGCCGATTGCTATTCCACAAAGAGGAAAACTTTCTCCAGGTATTAGTTATTTCATTTTTCTTATTTGTTGAAAATTAATTATCACTTTATTTTGTTTATAACACTACTTTTGTTATCTTATGACTTATAGTTTCTTAGTGGGATCAATTCGAAAATGGTGTTCTAGAATTGAAAAGATTTGCAATTCAGATTTTAAGTCAATATGTGAGTGCAACAGGCTGTGAACGAAATTGGAGTACATTTGAATTTATCTACTCAAAGAAAAGGAATGGATTGGAGCATAAGAGGTTGAATGACTTGGTTTTTGCTCGTTACAATTTAAAGTTTTGGGAAAGGTATGTTATTATCATAATTAATTTTGATATAATTTCTTATAATTTTCTAATAATTAAATTTAATTGTTTACTAGGAGTCTTAATAACACAAGTAGTTCAACTGATCCAATTTCTATTGATAATATTGATCTTTTGGTGGATTGAGTTTTTGAAGAACCGAATTTGGTAGATGTCAATGACTTGAAAGATAATCTTGGATAGGAAAGCATTGACATGTCATTTTGTGCATTAAATTTGAATGATAATGATGATGAAACTCCTCTCATATGAGAATTTTGTACCAAATAATAACTGGGATCAGTGCAGTTATAGCGAGTATCCTCTTGTTAACGATTGAATTTCGTTCCAAGTTTTTATTTTTCCTCTTCTTTTAATTTTACTTATATTTGATGTTTATGTTAAAATTCTATATATGTAATGAAACTGTAAAGGATTTTGTTTCAGGTTTAACTTCTACTTGATTGTTTCTTCGTCATAAACTCTTTTTGTAAATTGTTTAAGGATATTTGTTGTTCTTTTTATTAGATGTTTTGATGTAATTATTATTTAATAAAATAATGAAATTGTATTATTGTAATATTTTAAATACTTTGTATTGTTCTTAATTTTATATTTGTATAATGATGATTGTCTTTTTTATATTAATTGTGGTTATTATTTATATGTGAAATATTTAAAAAATTATTGTTATTTCATATTAATTGTGATTATTTTTTATCATTATGATTTTTGGAACCAAGGTTGATGTAAACTTGTAAAGTATACAGTACAATTGTACAATATACGAATGAACTATTTTGTAAATTTAAAAAATTTTAGGGACTATTTTATAAATTTAAAAAATTTTAGGGACTATTTTATAAATTTAAAAAATTATCTGAAACTGTACTTGGTATTGATCGTTACCAGTACAATACCGTACCAGAACACAATTCGGTACAAAGTTTGGTACGGTATTCACAACTTTGACTGATACACATATAATAGAGTAGTGATTTTGATTAAAATTAATAGACTAGATTGATTTTTCTTGTCATTTTTTGATTTAACCATTTATTGCGTCCCTTTTTCGAAGTCTTAACTTAGATGTGCGTATTATACCCCAGATATTTAAAAGGATACGAAGTGAAGTTATTTGCAAGGAAAACGAAATTGTGTATGATCCAAACTGGATGGAACAAAATAATGAAATATATGTACCTTCTAATCTACTTGATTGATATTTTTTAATTCTACCCAAATGCAATTCTCTTAACTTTGTGTTTCACCTCTAATTGGAAGGTCTTCCTTTTTTTTTATAAATAATTGATGTAATAAAACGTTCAAAATTTGCCATTCCCTTCTATATGTATATGGGATAGAATAAGACACTATAAAACTGGACAGAAAATCTTGTGCATGTATTAGGTCCAAACACGAAACATTCAAAGTACAATTTAGAGTTGACGCTCTTCTGTCTCATATCTTTCATCGTAAGCAACCAATAAAGACAGTTCATTCCAAATTGGTTATCAAATAATGTTGCTAAGGTTCATTATTACAGCTCAGTGAGGCTGATGAATTGGGTAGTAGACTAATATTTTTTTTAATCAACATTAATTCAATTTTGTTTTACCAGATGGATATTGAAACACTGATTACAGCTGGACTAAGCAAGAAAATCAGGAAAAAAAAAAGGAAGTGAAAGCTGTGAACTGAAGCCTAAGTGGGAGAAAGGCCTATGGCTCCATCTCCACTGTAAAACGGAATGAATTCTACCTACAAAAGCCATAGAAACCATTCCAAGGACGTTGACATTTGATTGTTGATGTTCTGCTTCCTTCTGCCATTGCATTATTAGCCCCGTCCCTGGTAAGTTTGTTTCTGTTTCTTTTGGGTCGCTGTCGTAGGCCAAGATCGAATCTTTCTTTTTTAAATCAATAATTTCCACGAGTTTTTTTTGCTCAAATAAACAAAATTAAAGGGTAGGTACTCCTATATAAGCTCGCCTCTCTCCTGCCAAACGTCTTCCACTCTTGGAACATGCAGTCATGTACTCATCGAGAAAGCAACCAGCTTTTGGCGATTTCATTATTGGTTAAGCTTAATCATCGTCAGAAAAAAAAAAAAGAATCCAACGTGTTCACATGAGAGTTATCAGAAAAAGAGAAACCGCTGCAAGGGTGGTTTACTTGGAAATATGTAGTGTAGAAGTAGCAGTAGTAGTGATGTCAACATAGCTGGCTAGTGGGGGATAACAACCCCACAGCTTTCAATCTCTTCTTATTCACCGCTTTTCCTCATTGTCTGCATTAGACACTTTTTATATCTCAATTTTCAAGTATTATTATTATCCGTATTTGTTCTTTTCCTTTTCTCTTTCGGTATTTGGACATGGCTTTCTACTGTTATGAAGGTGATTGGATGACCTTGTATTGCATGCTCTGTTTTGGTGGTGTGGTTGTGAAACAGTGTTAATTTGTTACAGCCAAGATGCTCTGTGCAATTCCAACTTGCAGTAGCAGACAACAATTACAGTATTATACTGCGTTACTGCCCACACCAAAATTTTACTTAATCCTAACGCTCTGCTTCATCATTAACACCGTCATCATGATCACCATCGTCGTCATCATCTCATCTTGAGACTCGAAAATCCCGAATTTTGTTGTTCTGTAATAAAGGTTTATTCTTATTCACTTGGAAACATCAAACTACAAGAAAAGATTGGAGGGTTCAAGGAATTCGTTTCAACAGTTTAATTACTTGGGTTTCTTTTGGTGGGTCTAGATACACAAAATATATGTCGGTTAGACTGATGAGTTATGGCTTTTGGAGTGGTTTTGTTCAAGGTGGAAGGAATGCTGTAATAGGAATATTGTTGTCGGCGTGAGGTCACTTTCTGTCGGCATTGTCTGTATCCAACGATGACTCCCGAATTTGTTTATTATAAAGTACAACCAGGAGATTGATTGATTCATTAATTCATTAATTAGCAGCGGTTGTTTGCAGCTCTGAAAGCTGTCTCCCTCGTTTCTTCATTTCTAATCTGGACCTCAAAGGCTTATCTCTTCGGCACTTCTGGGTTTTAGTTAGTTTTCCTTGATTTGTCATTGTGGGGTGTCTATTAAAGCTTTAGGTGAGAGTTCAAGAGGGATAAGGGATTTGATACTCAATGTTGGAATGTGGGTAAATATTGATTTGATCGATCTTGGTCCTGGGAAACCGACTCAATTAGCCGTTGGCAGATGGAGCTGAGGTTTCTTAGGACTTGGCTTCATCTTTCCACAACGACAGCTAGTACAGGTTTGAAGACTTCAGATTCTTTTTGTTCTTTTGTTTCTGAATTCAAGGACGTTGTCAGTATTCCGGCGGTTTTTGTTGGATTCGCCTGTTTCACCTGTGAATTTGATGTCTCTTCTTTTGGTTTGTTGGCATTTCGCGATTATTACTGATGGAAAATGTTTTACAGTGGGAGTTTCTCTGCAGCTTTATTCAATCATCTTAAATCATCTTCTCGTTTGTGGTTGAATCATTTTAAACCTCCATTACGGAGCACCTATGTTACTAGAACATTATCCGCTCCTGTAGTCACTTCTAAACTTCTGATTTGCCTTGAAACTAACGTTTCTTGCTTTTTTATGTCCTTTTCTTTCTCTTCTTCGCAATTCTGTGCTTATTGGTGTACTTTTGCTACAGGCTCAATGTACATTATCTTATACTGCACAAATAAATTTCCACATAGCTGAAGTATTTGCTTTACCAAATGTCAAGGGCTCTTGCAGCCGTATTAGGAGGTGCTGCAGGACTCGTGGCATTGGTGGGGATGATTGTTATTTTATGGCTTTGCCTATGTCGCAAAAACAGCATTTCAAGAACTTCTGAGACAGGATCTTCTGATCCTTCTATGCAAGGTATCAATTACAAGGAATATATTTCGGGTGGGTAAGCAAGGAAGAAAGTGCAAAGATTAATTAGCTTATGATTTTCTCTGATGATGTGCAGCAAGAAGACATGCTGAGGTTGAGTTATCATTACGGGAGGCAAGGCGCTTTGAGATGGAAGAATTGTCTCTGGCCACAAAGAACTTTAGTGACAAAAATCTGATCGGGATAGGAAAATTTGGGGAGGTATATAAGGGCTTACTTAATGATGGCATGCTTGTAGCCATCAAAAAGCGACCTGGAGCACCAAGTCAGGAATTTGTTGATGAGGTAAATTTGAGTTCTACATAACTAAAAAAATGCTTGAATAGGATAAACTCTTTACATCTGAATTGTTTGACAGTGCATGCAAAAGTCTCATTTTCTTTCAAAAAATCAAAAAGGAAAAACAATATTAAAAGGAAGGGTAGGTCAGATTCTTGCACAAGGAGTATGAGCCTGGAATCAAGCTTCGTTGTTTCTTGTATACACTTGCTCTACTGTTCCACTGGTGATGGTTTGACTTGGTGTTTGTGAACTATACTTGTTAGGTACGCTATCTCTCCCCCATTCAGCATCGGAATCTTGTGACTCTTTTAGGGTACTGCCAGGAAAACAATCAACAATTTCTCATATATGAGTACGTACCTAGTGGAAGTGTGTCTAATCATTTGTATGGTAACTCTCTAACCAATGACCGAATTTTACTTCTTCCATTGTTGCAGTCTAGACTTTGTTTCTTAAGTTAGGACATATCATAATTGTTCTTCTGAATTCATAAGTTTTGAATATTTGGACAATATGGTCTCTCTTTGTAAGAACATTATCTTATTCTCTTGCATGCTAAATTCTGATAATTACTTCGCAGGACCTAGTCAAGTCTCAGATGGGAAGCTAGAATTCAAGCATAGACTTGCAATAGCTCTAGGGGCTGCTAAAGGTGATCCTCTGCAAAATCAGTGAGCATTTTGGATTTCCTGGTATCAGTTTTTCTTTTCTTTGGATAATATCTGGTTCAATGCCAAAGAGAAAACTAATATGGATTGAGGAAACTGATATTGTATATACATTTGGAAGTTTGTGAAACTTGAAATGAATCAAAAGATTCATCTTGTTAAATGTTGAAATGAATATGCCACCTCAAGTGTTCCATCCTGTGCAGGATTGGCTCATCTTCATTCTTTAATTCCTCGCTTGATACACAAGGATTTCAAAACGTCCAATGTTCTTGTAGATGAAAACTTTATAGCCAAAGTTGCAGATGCAGGATTGCGTAATTTCCTGGGAAGAATTGACATAGCTGGCCCATCTTTACAAGTGACTGCAGACGAGATATTTCTTGCCCCGGAGTACTGCTTGTCAACCTTTGATTTCTTGTATGCCAATTGAATGTTGTATACTTTCCTTGCTCATTTGACATTGTTTGTGTACAGGGTGAAGGAATTCAGACGATTTTCTGAAAAGAGTGATGTCTTTAGCTTTGGTGTATTCCTTCTGGAGTTACTCAGTGGGAGGGAAGCAATCGTATCGCCAACTTCAGACTCCAACCAGAACCTTGTTGAATGGGTATGTCCAGTCTTATTGCATCACTGCACTTGGAAATAAAGTCCTCCTTGATCTACTGTAGCAATTTAATTGCTGCGATTACTTTTATCCTCAATTGTGTGAATAAATAGGTAAATGGTGGGAGTAGAGCATATTATGCTAGCTTTGGTAAATACAACTGTTAAAGATTTGGGCACCAACTTAGTCTGATCAAGCGTGGTAAAACAAGTGATATATCAATATGGAACTAACCGTTTTCTTTCTGGCAGTGAAGTAAGTTGAATTTTTGCTATATGTTGCATAACACGAAAGGTGCTGCTTAAAATTTGTAATGAATTTTATCTTGTGTTCTTATAAAGGTGCAAAGTAGTGAAGACTACAGCCATTTTGACAGCATTATCGATCAAAGGATGGGGAGTAGCTTCACGCCTGAAGGTATGGAATCGTTCATTCAGTTGACAGTCAGATGTCTGGAACCGTCAAGCGAGAGACGACCTGCCACCAGTTACCTCGCAATGGAACTTGAGCGGATGCTTGAGAAAGAAATGAGCATGACAACAGTCATGGGGGAAGGAACTTCAACTGTGACCCTTGGAAGCCAGCTGTTTAGATCAACAAAATAAAAAAAAATAAAAAATATCAGTTACCAAATACTTTATTGATTCTATGTTCTGTGCTTTTGATAAGTGTATAAAAGGACGGCTGTATTGTTTTGATTATTGGCATAGAAGTGTAAGAAAAGTTTGTTGTAAAGCATGATTTGTTGTTAATAGTAAAGTGGATGATTGCAATATCTTGTACATTTTGCAATTTGCCTTGTTGACATCAGCACTAATTCTTCTTGCCTTGCACATTGCAGGGTGGACCTAAAACTCGCATAGCCGGCCCAAAACCCAATTAACGAAGAACAACGCTAAACCTCTCTTCTCATCTCAAATCAGATGCTTTAGCTTCACCCTCAATTCAATTTCTATTGCTACCTCATTTCCATTTTCCGCGACAGATTTATTCAGATTGCATCGCTCAATCACAAGCCAGCAGTAGCGTCGATTCGGAGTCACCGTCACACCCAGAACCGGTCAACCCCAACTCCAAATTCATTTCATGCAGAAGATAGAACTTGCGCGATGCTGCAGTGCCTTTCCTTCAAGTCGTCGTCTGCATCAACATCGACGTCCTCGCCCACTTCTCCAAACGCAACCATCGATCTCCGGAATTCTCCCCCACACGCAGAGGGTGAGGCTTCTATCGCAAGCTGTGCTTGCGTGCTTGTTATTTGTTTGTGTAAATGTTCCAATGGGGTTTGACTTGCTTATTTTGCTATGACGCCAGCGACTTCAGCTGCTGGGACGTCAGCGACAACTGCTCAGCTCTCACCTGCCGTTAACCTCCGTCGCGAGTACACCTTCGCTTTCCAAACCGATTCCTACAAGGAGATTTGGTCTAGACTTGAAGATGGTCAAATTGATTTTTGTATGAGCAGTAATGATGGTGTGGATGCTCACCGAGACCTCTTAGATCAGCTGCTAAGGCCCGATAGAGAACGTGTGAAAGAGGCTCTTCGTCACACTAGGGACAATGCCTTTACTCGCCTCATTTCCACTTGCTTTGACCAGTGTGAAAAAACTACCCTCCTCTGCCTCCTCCTCCGCCGAAGTGTTTCTCGTGCTCGTGATCTTTATCGCTCTCTTCACGATCTCCTTGGTGTACTTCCTCTTGATTTGGACACTCTTACTCGAGCCCAATGTGACTCTGCCTTTGACATCTTTCTCCATTTCGATCAATTTAACAACCCTTTTCCTTGCCCTGATTCTCATAACTTCCAAGAAACGCGTCGCTGCTTTTCGCAGCTTAGACAACAATTGAACCGCAGAATCGATAAGTCCCATTCTAGAGTCCGCCTGTTTCGCAGAACCAATGTTGGCTTTGTTGTTTGTGCCATTGGTTCTGTTGTGGCTGTTGCTATATCTGCAGTGGTAATTGCAACTCATGCCATTGTTGCCATGGTCGCCTGCCCCATCTGCACTGCCACGTATCTACCCCGCAACTTTACTAAGAAAGAGCGTGCCCATGTCAAGAAACTTGAGGCTGCAGCTAGGGGTGCTTTTGTGCTAAAAGGTGATCTTGGCACGATTGACTGTCTTGTAGCTCGTCTATATGCTGATATCGAAGGTGACAAGAATCTTATTCGCCTTGGATTGAAGAGCGGTCGAGATGATCATACCATTGTGGAGGTTTTGAAGCAGGTTAGGAAGAACCATCTCGATTTTGTGGATCACCTTTCGGTTCTTGAGGAACATATATGCCTCTGCTTTAACTATGTCAACAAGGCCAGAGCTCTGCTTCTCGAGGAGATTCATCAATATCAGAGCTCGAGTTCCTGACCAAAATTTAACTTTGTATTGATTTCAAGTTACTTCACATACTCAATGATTATGACCTCATTTTTATATGTTATCCAATTCGGTAAGAAATAAAGCCTTTGCCTGGTATTTTTTATGATGAGCGCCAGGGCAATTGTGGCTCAGTGTACACAAAAAAGACCGAGTGAATCAATTAGTCAACATTTTTGTTTGAGAGGCGATCATATCATCCACAAGAATTAAGTAGCAATGCCTGGTTTATTCTGCTGTTGGTATTTTCTGCAAGTTGTTTACAGTTCTACTTTATAACTTTTTTGTTTACCTTTATGTATAACATATAGGTTAGCTCTTCAGGTAATTTTGCCTGACAAGTTCCTGAATGCTGGAGTCTGGTGAAACCTTTTGATATGAGATGTACGTAATGTATCTTAGGCATAATTCTGACATCTGTTTGATGTTACAAGTCGTCTAAATTTGTTCATGCCTATGAAACCGATTCCATCTTGCCAATTGGGTCATGCTCGAAACTTGATGGAAATATAAATGCAGAAGCTTGCAGTTTGTGTTGTCATAAACTCACAAAGATTTGTTTCTGCAAGCCATACTGGAAAAGAGAAAGCCTTTCTTCTTCAGTTTTTTGGTGTGATAGCTGGATAATATTCTTTTTTTTTTCCGCATTAGTTGTCAGGAATTTCACATCTAACAAGTATGAGAGTATTCAACAATTTATAATAGTGTGCAAACCTCTCTCTCTTGAGCTAGCTTTTGCAGGGTGAGTTAGGCCTTTCTAGCATGGTATTAAAGCCTGCTTGTCTCGATAGTTTGGGACGGTGCTTGGTTCTGTTTCTTTGCCCAATATGCCCATCAGATGTCCAGCATTGCTCTGGGCTGAGGGGGGTGTGTCAGGAATCTCATATCGGATAAGTATGAGAGCATTCAATAATTTATAATAGTGTGCAAACCTTCTCCTTTTGAGCTAGCTTTTAGGGGTGAGTTAGGCCTTTTCAACATGGTATCAGAGCCTGCTTGTCTTGATAGTTTGGGGCGGTGCCTGGTTCTATCCCTTTGCCCAATATGCTCATCAGATATTCAGCCCTGCTCTGAGCTGAGGGGTGTGGGTTAAGAATCTCTCGTCGGATAGTATAAGAACATTCAACAATTTATAATAGTGTGCAAACTTCTCCCCTTAAACTAACTTTTGAGAATAATTTAGGCCTTTATGACATTAGCAGGTGATCTCTCACCTCAGATTTTGTTATGCAGACTCTGTTGTAACCCTTCTCCTTCTCTACAAATTATTAAAGTCACGCGGGCAGCAAGTATCTATGCTTTGTCCACTTCAAACATTCCTGTTAAACTAACTTATTTGAGAACCTGTCACTGAAAGTAACAGTATCATGACGACTTCGATTAATGAAAAAATAGCAAAGAAGTGCCAATGTAAGCCACAGGAGATTAGACAAAAATGATGCATGTCATTTTGAGAAATAGGATCATGCGACTGACAGGCACTGGAGAGGAGAAACTGAAGATGGCACTGGAATCTCTCCATGAGCCTAATTTAACATTCAAATGTTTTCCTTTTCACTTTTGCGTGTGAGAATAATGTTATATTTATATTCCACTAATTTTAGCCGTCATTCATCGCTTTTACTTCAAGGAGGTCCGGTCCAAGAGCTGCTTTACCAAGCAACACAGAACTTGAATCCATATTCAAGTTTGCTGCGTTCCACGTGTACAAATGACATACAGTAAAACCTCTATAAATGAATATTGTTGGGACCAGAAAAATTATTATCTTATAGGGAGTTATTAATTTATAGAATAATTTTTATTTTGTACATTATATTTGTCTAATTAAACAATTAAATTTTTTCGTAACTAAGAAAAGAAAATAAATAAACAATTAATTAATGATGGTGCATTGTATCTAAGTTTATTAATCTT
>JAOTBA010000007.1:15656093-15672289 GCA_025629845.1 Erythroxylum squamatum
CTCACTGAGTTCGCAAAACTCACCCAAAATTTGCAATTATTTTTCAGGACCCAGAAGAATACCCCGTTAGGCAACGGATGTATATCATTTGCTTGTGAGTGAGAGAAGAGGTCGGGATTAGTTCGCGTCTGTATTAGTGTCTGATAAAATTATATTTTTCTGAAATTTTTGTATAAATGATTAGGTCAATTTGTAAAGTCAACAGACTGAAATAAATTGTATTTATAAAAAGGGCCCCGTGGCCATTGTATTTACCGGTGAGCGTGTATGTTAATTGTTTCCCGCATAGTGCATGTTTGGATTTTGCTTTAAAAAAATAATAATTATACTAAGTTTTTGACTGAGTGATGTAGCACGCCACCCTCACAGGGCACGGACTCGGATATCACCATCGATGTCAGGTTCGGGTCATGCGGGAGTGGGGTGTTACAAAGGCACCGGAAACCAAGAATTGCGAGGTAGGGAGCTCATCAAGGCGATAAAGTTGGACAAAATATTGGGTGACGAGACTTCGCAACTGATCGGGATCAGAAACTATAGTCCCTGTAGAGTCCTGGAGCCTCTCAATGTGTAATTTCTTCCGCTTGGCTAGGGTGACAGTATGGTAATAGCTAGTATTTCGATCACCCTTCAAAAGCCAGTTGCATCTGGCTCTCCGGTGCCAGCCATTATTAGAATATAAATTATAGTTGGAGCGTAAAACATAACTACTAGAGGTTGTTTGACCTCGACAAGTTTGTGAATTGCCACGAGATTTCCCACCACTATAGGATTGAGTCCTTTTTGTCGACTATGATCCTAGGTATCTTGAGAAGTATAAATAGAGTGAAGTGGAGTTTGTCGAATGCCCTCCACTCCAACCTAGATTCTTCTTGGAGAAGAACACCAAATAAAGTGTCCACTGTATGTGTCTCAACAAGAACACAAAATGAAGTGACCAAAGAGCTAAATTTAGGATTAAGCCCAGAAAGTATATTATGTACCAAATCAGATTCAGGTACAGGTTCATTTGAGGTTACCAATAAATCAGATATAGAATGTTTCTTTTCAACATATTCGAAAATAGACTTGTTGGACACATGCAAGTTACACCTTTAAATGTATAGTACGACCTTCGATTGAGGTTTGAAGGTGTGATCTAGCATTAACCAAGCTTGACGAGCTGTTGAAGCACGACTTATATGAATGAGACACCATTCGCTGATGAGCGATTGAATCTATAGAAAGATGAGTTGGTGTAGTAGTTTCTGACACTACAATATCATCCAAGTCATAACCTTCCAGAGTAAAAAGAGCTGTGAGCCCAGAGATGATGATTTTATTTGTCCAACTTGTGGTTAAGCATATGGTAATTGAAAGAGTTATTTTGAGCATTAAGGGTTGCAATCAATTGATTGTTGTAATGGGATGAGTTGTCAGTAGCTATGGAGAGGAGATAAATGATGAGGGCTGTGAATCTAAAGCTCTGATAGCATAATAAACAAGAGAATATTTGACATAAATTGCAGGCCTTATATTTCCTTGCTTCTATATTGGTATTTATATTACAAATACAATGTTGTGAAAGATTACAGATAACAAAAATAATCTCTATTAGTTATAGAGATTTTCTTAAACAATAAAGATAAGAATTATCAAGTGGTTACTAGCTGCATATAGTTATTATTTTAAGTAATTACACTAGTGTAATTTTTGGGCTCAAGTTTATCACTTGACGTGATAGTCCTAATAGTTCCAAGATTCTTTTGCAAAAATGGAGGAGTTTGTGAGAGAAATTGAAAAGAAAGAAAGGAAGCAAAGGATAGAGAAGAAAGAAATAGTCTTTTTGTTTATTTTTTAGACTTTAGTTATCATGTATGTAATATGAAAAAATGTCACGTGTATTAAATATTTATAAAATGTTAAATTTTGTCAAACTATTTAAATTTAAAATAAATTTTAGTGAAACCTTTAAAGTTTAATTTAATCATTTTATCTTTTTTAATAATTAATTCGGAAGGTAAAACCCTATCCAGTCTTGCTTATGGTGACATCCTGCCAAGACCACCAATCCAACCGCAATTAAAAAAGTCCCACTCAGGACCCTTGTCTTGTCTCCATCTTCAGTTACTCACACAGGAAAAGACGAAACACGACTCTTTCCCAATTTTCGTAAAAGAAAAAGTTAGAAACTTCAAACTCTTTTTAAATAGTCCACCATCATCATAGTTTCTTCCATCGATGTGCTTGTTTTTTAATTTGTCAACTATTTCTCACTACGTGTCAGCACCCATTTACCCTCGTTCCTGGGTCTATATAACACCTCATTCTCTTGTTTCATTTGAAAGACATAAAAAAATGATCACAAGCGTAATATCAGCATAAAATGAGTTGCAAAATTGTATCAGCTGGAAATCATTCTATCTTCCACACTAAACCCAATCTTCGTACATCCAAAACCTTCCTTGAACCTTGTTCTGACCTTACCTTCAATACAAGACAGAGTCTCTCTTTAAGAACTCAATTTAGGTCCACTAGAAACCGGCTAATTAAGGCCGCAGTCAGTAACCTGAATGTCACAACAGATAGTCTCTATGATTTGCTGGGAATTTCTGAGACTGGAACTCTCTCAGACATTAAACATGCTTACAGGCAACTGGCAAGGAAGTATCACCCTGATGTCTCGCCTCCTGACCGCACAGAAGAATACACAAAGAAATTTATTCAGGTTCAGGAGGCATACGAAACCTTATCTGATCCCAATACCCGAGCTTTGTACGATAGAGACGTGATCAAAGGCTTGCATCTGGCTTTCTCTGCTATAAAGCCATTCCACTACAAGGAGGTATGTTGAATAAATTTGACGTTTGATTGAGGAATTCCCATGTTCCATAACATTGTTTTTACTTGATTGTTATATCATTTCTGGTTTTGGTCCATTTCACAAATCATTTACCGTTGTTTCGTTTATTCTGTTCACAAACAGGTATGCAATGAAGGGGGAGAATGGAAGCAAATATGGCAGTCTCAACTTTCAGAGTTACAGAGGAGGCGGGATAGAGACGCCAGAGAGAGTATTTCGTGGGGAGCAAGGATGCGAGCACAGGCAAAGAAGAAGAATTGCAGTTGATTTTTGTGTTGGTCAGGAATTAGGCGTCTACCTCCCTGAATTGAGCCAATCAATGGATGTTTCTTTCCTTTGTCTGGTGAAAGTTGGCTCGATATGAAAAGACGGTGTCTGTTTTGTAAATATTGAGGAGGTACAGGTGTTTGTTGGATGTGGGGGCAAATCATTCAACAATTCCACTACCGTTACCTTCGTCCTTTTCGGATCTGATGTTGGCTCAAACTAGACTTAGTTCCTTTTTTGGATCTGATGTTGGCTCAAGCTAGACTTCCATATCGTCATCGTAATCCCTAACAAGTTTGGATTTTTACAAACCACTGCCTCCTTGAACCCAGTGATCAACTTCATTAAGAAAAACACAGAAAATGAACTCTTCGCTTAAAATTGGACTGTTACTCGTCTGCTATATCTACTGATAGAGTAATAGATGTGTCGACTGGCTTACTAAATATGCTGGTCACTTCAATATAGGCGTTACTTATTTTGAGATTATACTTATTGGGTGCCACCTCCTCCTATTAGAGGATCTGTCGGAGGACAACTCCCTAGAATTACTATGTAATTTGTAGCTTGTTCTATTTATGCAAAAAAAAAAACACGCAGAAAATATTTTTCATAATTTACCAACCAAAATTTAAACATCAAATTGAAAGAAAAACAACCAAAGACATTAGTTAACTTTTTATATTAAAAAGAAAATTCTTAAAACACTGAATTATAAATAAAAAAGAAATTGAGTTTAAAACTTCAAATAAAATGAATGTGACTGAATTTAATTAAATCTATGTAAGAAAATCAGTTGAAAAGCAAGTACATTAGTATGAATGTGCTTCTCAATGGATAAAAGACAGCAACTTTTTATAATTTATATGGTTTTATTAATTTTACTAAAAAATTTTGTTTTTTAAAGGATAGATTATATTTAAAATTTCATACTTTATCTAATTTTACAATATTAGTTAAAACTATAAGAGGAGTAACAAAATGCTCGAATTTTCAATTTGTTACAAAACTAACATGTCGTTAACCCTATAATTAATGGTGCTAACATGTAAGCATAGCTATTTGACAAAGTATTACATAATAAATTAATATATTACTCTAAAAAAAAAAGAAAACCAACATAAAACTCCCAAAAATTTTAAAATTTTTCCAAACACGACCCTTATTATTCAGCTTGGTCATCCTGTTGGTTCTAGCATTTCGGAAAAAAGATAAAGATGGAAGTGTTTGGCGACAAGCATAAGACTATCATACGTCTGAAATAAAGTGTGTTTGGATAGGGTATTATAGAGTTGGAATAGGATATTCCTAACTTAGAATAAGGGTTGATTGGGTATAAGAATAGGGTTGTTCTAATATGGAAGTAAAGCATATTTATCAATTGGATTAAAGATGAATACAGTTATCCTTGCTTTGGAATAAAGTATTCCAAGATCTATTTCTAACCCAGAATTAAAATTGTTTTAAATTTTCAAAAATAATTAAATTTTCAGATTTCTCATTCTTCATTCTCCCTTTCTCGTTGTCTATGTTGTCCTCCAACTCTCCCTTCCCATTTTTGCATTTTATCCACATTAATGACATCCAAGTAAGTTTTCGGCTTACTTTAAATTGTTTATGCATGATTCATTGGATGTCTGGCGATATCCATGGATTTTTCAATCAAAAATGCCAATTTCATGATTTCGGGATTTTTGAAGAATTTGTGTTATTTTATGCTGAATTATTGTCTAGCTAATAGTAGGATTTAATTATTACCGAATTGATTTTATAATTTAATTTGATTAATTGCATGCGAATTGGGATCAAATTCGACTAAATTGCGAAACTTTGCAATGTTTTCTCAATATGTTTTAATTACGATATTTTGTGTTTAATTAGGTTAATTAATCAATTCCGACGTTAATCAAGACCAAGCTTGTGTTTCACTGCATAAGTTTTGTGTTCAGTTGTGTCAATTTTGTGTAATTATGACTTTAAGGTTGTTAGTTTCAACTTTAGGGTTAGAATTATAATTTAACAATTAAGTTAGTTTAAATTGTTAATCGGACAATTCTTGATTTTAATTTTTAAATTAATTAGTTGTTAATTAATTTTCTAATTATTTTTTTTAATATTTTATGTATTTATTTAGGTGCATTACTTTGTTAATTTTATTTCTAGTTGTTTAATTTTTCATGTTTAGTTTATTTTTGTAATTAATAAGTATTGAGCATGATCAAAATTAAGTGTGGGGAAAAGCGTACCCTAGTTATTTATTTGTCATTTTTCTCACATTTGTTAAAGTTTCAGGCAAAATAACATAATCACAACATGAGAAAGAGACTCCATGAAAGAGGCATCGAGGCGAGTCGTTTACGATAACCCAACCCCTAGAGAGGCCACGAATGCTTCTATTCAGTGTCAGGGCTCAAGAAGAACAATATCAAAGACTGAAGGATAAGAAGTTTGGAGTTAATAGATATATCGATTGGGAGGCTTTGGAGCAAGTTGACTTAGCCCAACAGGTTAGAGAGCTCTTAGATGCAGGAGTATGGTCCCAATTCTTTAAAATTGTGGAGCCATCTTATAGAGAGGTCACTTTAGATGTCCTCTCCACATTCTCTGTGGAAAAAGGAGTGTTATGACTGGGATTACCCTAATGCATTTTAGTTTCGAATGATGGCGTAGATGCATCAAATAAGTTACGATGGAACAGAAACATTAGGCACCTCTTCCGAAAGAAGTGCTTTATAAGCTGCTCGAACCGAATACATGCCATTTGGGGAAAAACTCCACGACATATTATCTTGCACCGAAGTAAACAAAGGCAAAGGAATTGCCCGAATAACCTCCCTGAGATGATCCGGAATGGCAGAACGTAAGCCCGAAAAATCCCAAGAACCATCAGTAATTATATGCGCTACCCGAAAATGTTCTTCCCCTACTGACAAGCCATCCATATGATCCACCAAAGGACCTCCCGAGCACCAATTATCAAACCAAAGACTAATCTGTGAACCATCACCAACCCTCCAAACTGAAAGAGGAAACAATAAATCAAAACTCTTAACGACCCCCTTCTATAAACTGGAATCCGAACCCTTAGCAAAAAATGGAATAGACCCCCGTTGATTTATTTCAAGAAACTCTACAATTCAATTTTCATAGTCGTGGCTCGATCGAACTATGAAGCTTATTATGATTCTATAATGTAACCGAGGTGGTCAAAAACACCAAACCAACATTCAGCTGGGTTTGCTGCTCTATGTTGTCATACCTAGATTCTGTCTACTGCCATGCATATTATTTATTTTATCTACGTAGACCAAATAATGTAGGCAGGGCTAAATCCCCCACCATTCCCTTTCAAAAAGAAAGTGGCAGTTTCAATTAATCCATAATAAAAGTAGCAGACTCAAGTCCTAACTGAAGCACTAATTAAATAAAGACTACTCGCGACTGAATATCTTCTGCCAAATCATTGGATACTCATCTACGACTTTTTAGTTTTTCTGCATTTGCATGTAAAGCAAACCAAGTACATGAAACATTCAAATCAATCAATCAATCCAAGAAAACGATAAATCGTTTTGAACTTTGACTGCAAGCCCATGCCATGACACCTGACCTGACAGCTTGAAAAATAAAATAAAAATCTTTATTATGATAAATATCATAATTTAAAAGGCCTAGAATTTTACCACAATTTATGACGGTGCTGATCTGTCATAAATTAACACATGGCAGATTTTGACCGATGCGATAGAAAGTGGCAATAAAGAAGAGCTTCGAGGTTTGTTTGATATTATTTTTCTTTAAATGTTTTGAAGAAAAGGACCTATGGCAAATTTTCTTGGGGTTGCTCGTCGGTCGTCAACCCAAAACTTCTTATTGGGTAACTACAAAAACCCAAATTTCTAAACTAATTAATTGTTTGTCTTATGCAATTATTAAAATAGTTGGGTCTATACTCTACGGGATCACTTTAGTAACATTATCAATATTTTAAAAAATATTTAGCCGATATTAAATTTTCATAAATTAGGTTAAAAATTAAATAATTAAAAATATAATTAAAAAAATTGTAATTATCTATAAAAAATTTAAGTTTAATTTAAAAATAGAATATTAAATAAAAATTAATTAATTAATTTAAATTTATAAAAAATTAATTTAAAAAAATCAATATGTTAATTCATAAATTGATCGATTTTTAAGAACAAAAGTTATTTATGATTACACATTAAAGTATTTTGATTTCATCAATCCTAATTCATTAATAAATGGGAATCCTGATAAGGTCTTCTCCTCCGATAATTAATTATTATCATTATCTTATTCAAAATTTGATTAATCAATTTTGGGTAGAGCCTCTTCCTCTATTATCTATGTCTTCTGCTAAAGAATACAAGTCACTATTTTATTCACCATAATCTCCGGCCATATTTGATGTTATCAATCATAACGTATATAAATACAAAATATTTTTATAATATCTATTTGTATTATTAATAATTTTATTAATACAGTAAGAATGATCATTGATGTAATTGTGATTTTATAAATATATTAAATATTGTTATTTTTATTTTACATCAAAAGAATATATTTGTAAAGAAGTTTAACTTGTACTATATTCGTCCAAAAAAAACTTGTATTATATTTAGGGATGTCAATTTTAATCTGGTCCAACCAGATTTTGTTTGGATTAACTAGTCTATAGGTCAAAAGTGGCTGGCCCGGTCCAGCTCATGACTCGACTGTTACTTAAAAACAACGTCATTTTCCATTTTTACTTTAAAAGATTGTAAAGTAAGTCAGGTGTGGTCCTTTAACATTTATAGTCATATTTGAAATAAAACATAAAAATTTATATAAAGAATGAAGTTACCTTTTATTTTTCAAGGTTGTAGCATCGTATTATTCAAAATAAATCGTAACACCGGGCAAAGAGACAAAAAGTAGAAAAGAAAATTCATATTCAATGTCTTTTCCTTTTCTTTTGGGTATTTTTGTGATAAAGAAGAAAATTTGTAACGTTTTGGAATGCAAATGCAAGTGAAACCAACAACCGTTACTGTAATTGTAATTGTAAATGTAAACAAACAAACAAAGAGAGCGTGGCAATCGCCGGCCTTCTCTTGTCTGCTACCCCTCAACTCCTTCCTCCCCTTCTTCTGCTCAGTCCCATTTTCATCATTTACCCTTTTTTTCTTTTGTACTATGTCTTCCTCTCTCTGTCTCTTCCTTATTTTTCTTCTTTTTTCCCACTCTTATCTGTCCACAATTTCTAGTATGTCATCTTTCTTAATGCTCTTATTATCTTCTTCTTCTTCCTTGAGTATTTGGTTTTTACCATAAATTTGGAGGTTTCAAGCCTTTCTGAGCAACCCCATACGCTTTCCTATTTCGTGCTTTTCCAAGGTAGTTACAGTTACAAGGCTGTTACATGGTTTTAAAGCCGTCATTTTCTTGTTTCTATAATTCATAACTTACCTCATCGGCCTCCCGCCAAGTTTTTTTCCCCGGCGAACGGCAGACTGGGGCTATGAGACATATGGCAGCTGTTTTCTGGGTTCTTTTTGTTTCCTTGGTTTCATCAATATTCTCACAACCCTTCACTACCACCACCGACACGTCGGCTCTTCTCCGTTTCAAAAGCTCGGTTTTTAGCGACCCTCTCCATTTGCTCTCTTACTGGAACTCTACTTCCGATTGCTGCACTTGGTATGGCGTCACTTGCGATGAGTTTTCCGGCAGAGTCATTGCCTTGAACATTACTGGCAGCATCGCCTCACTTCTCGCAGGAGCACTACCGGATTCTATTGGAAACCTGACAGAGCTTCGAAGTTTGATACTTTCTTACAACGCCCTCTCTGGTGAGATCCCTGCAAGCATTGGGAATCTTCGGTTCTTGGAGGTTTTAGAGTTTCAAGGAAACAATTTCTCTGGGATTATTCCCGCTCGGTTAAGCACTCTTCAATCTCTTCAAGTCCTCAACTTTTCGTTTAATTCGCTAAGTGGTGAAATTCCCGGTGACCTGATTGGTTCTGACAATCTGAGAGTGATTGATTTGTCAAATAACAAGCTCAATGGAGACATCAGAATCAATGGTTCAAGGGAATGCTTGGGATTGAAACACTTGAAACTGTCTAATAACCTTCTGGAGAATAACATTCCAAAGCAGATTGGCAACTGTAAAAATTTGAGAACTCTGTTGCTTGATGGAAACAATCTAGGAGGTCAGATACCGGTTGAGATTGGTCAACTTCCAGAACTTCGTGTCTTAGATGTTTCTACAAACAGTCTAAATGATAAGATCCCCAAAGAGTTAGCAAATTGTCGAAAACTGGCGGTTGCTATATTGACTAATCTCAGTAACTTTGCTGGTTTTGGGGATAAACCCGTGATAGAGTTCAATGCTTTTGATGAAAGCATTCCTTATGAGCTGTTGACGCTTCCAAGTCTGCAGATTTTGTGGGCACCAAGAGCAAATCTTCATGGAGAGTTGCCTCGCAACTGGAGTAATTCGTGCTCACTGAGAGTTCTTCACTTGGGGCAAAATTCTTTAACAGGTATTGTGCCTGAAGGTTTGGGAGTTTGCAAGAACCTTACTTTCTTGGATTTGAGTTACAACCGTCTAGTTGGCTACCTTCCTGAGCGGCTGCAGGTTCCTTGTATGATCTACTTTAATGTTAGTAAAAACAATATCTCTGGTCGTCTTCCAAGTTTTCCTAACGGCAATTGTGATGTTAACTTGGTCAGCTGTAGTGGAGATCCCGAATTTCTAGATCTGGAGGACATTCGGACTGCATACTCCAACATTCCTGTTTGGGGTATCCAAATGGAGAATCTTTTGGGGTCCATTAATGATGAAGGTTTCCCTATTGTTCACGATTTTAGTTGGAATCAGTTCACTGGTAATTTGCCATTGTTTTCATTTGGAGATGAATTATTGAAAACCAAGACTAAATGTTCATACAAATTGTATTTGAACAGTAACGCGTTCAATGGGTCTCTCCCCGGTGGACTTGTTACTAGTTGTAATAATCTCCTTGGCATATCTGTCAATGTGAGCGCCAACCATCTATCCGGTGAGCTTAAGGAGCTGTTGCTTTTCAGTTGCCGGCAAATGAGAGAGTTTGAAGCAGCGTATAATCAGATTAGTGGGTCACTAACCCCTGGTCTTGGGAACTTAAAGATGCTTGAATACATTGACTTGAGAGGGAACAAACTCTCTGGTTATCTACCCAGTCAGTTGGAAAGTTTGCAGTCTCTGCAAGTATTTCTTCTTGGAGGCAACAACTTGACGGGGGAAATACCATCTCAATTTGGTCAGTTGGCTTCCCTCATGGTTCTGGATCTTTCACATAACAATGTAACCGGAAAGATTCCTATAAGTTTGGTGAATGCTAAAAGTCTTGAAATACTGCTGCTCAACAACAATAAGCTTTCAGGTGAGATTCCCTGGCATTTCTCGGACCTTCCCAACCTTACTTTACTGGACGTTTCTTTCAATAATCTCTCTGGTCCTGTACCCCACGTTCCAAGTTTGGCTGATTGTGATAGGCTCAAAGGTAATACTTATATGGACTTGTGCCCAGAAAGAGCTTCATCCTCTGAGCTTCCACTGTCGGGTACTGGTGCAAATTTGCGGAGTCCTAAGAAAAAGAAATTATATATTATTGCGTCAATTATTTCAGCCACTCTCTTAGTTTTCTTATTACCGGTGGTAGTTTTGATCTTGGTCTGTTGGAAGAGAAGATTCTGTAAAGATTCAAACTTGAAAGAGAAAATAGTAGTGACTTTTGCAGATGCCCATGCTGAACTTACTTATGACAATGTTGTAAGAGCAACTGGGAACTTCAGCATTCGGTACCTGATTGGTACTGGTGGCTTTGGGTCCACTTACAAAGCAGAACTATCACCAGGTTACCTTGTAGCTGTGAAGAGGCTCTCCATAGGCAGAATTCAAGGCACTCAACAGTTTGATGCAGAGATTAGAACATTAGGCAGAATTCGGCATAAGAACCTCGTTACACTGGTTGGTTATTATGTGGGAGAGGCCGAGATGTTCCTAGTATACAATTATCTTTCTGGTGGAAACCTTGAAACCTTCATTCATGACAAATCGGGGAAAAATGTACAGTGGTCAGTCATATACAAGATAGCTCTTGACATTGCACAGGCGCTTGCTTACCTACATTACTCGTGTGTTCCCCGTGTACTTCATCGAGACATCAAGCCCAGCAACATCTTGTTGGATCAAGAGCTCAATGCCTACCTATCAGACTTTGGTTTGGCCAGACTTTTAGCAGTTTCTCAGACCCATCTTACAACCGATGTCGCAGGTACATTTGGGTATGTTGCACCTGAATATGCAACCACTTGTAGGGTGTCTGACAAATCAGATGTTTATAGCTTTGGTATAGTGCTGTTAGAGCTCTTGTCAGGCAAGAGGTCCCTTGATCCATCATTTTCCGAGTATGGGAATGGCTTCAATATCGTTGCTTGGGCTAAGATGATGATCAAGGAGGGGCGTTCTAGTGAGCTTTTCTCTTCAGAATTATGGGAACCAGGGCCTAAAGAGAAATTGCTGGGGCTGTTGAAGCTTGCTTCGACCTGCACGGTAGAATCATTATCTGTGCGCCCATCCATGAAGCAAGTCCTGGAAAAATTGAAACAATTGAAAGCTTGACAGTTTTGCATACTTCTAACATAGGGTGTTGGTGTGAAGGTGACGCCAGTTACACCACAAAAATATTCCAAAACCTTGAGGTGAGATCAATTAAATGGGAAAATTCCTTTTAGAATTGTGTTAGATTAAGGTATTGTATACAAACTCTTTTTGCATGCTAGAGCATTAACTTCTTCATTTCCTGCCAATCATGCTGTTTATTTAGCCGGCCGCCAAGTCTTTTAAAATGTCTCACCTTCAAAACATTATTATGGAGCTGAAACTAGTACAACTTTTACAGCAGGTTGGATTGTGATGAACATAACCTTTCCCCATCTCACAATTCGCATCTGCATAGGGTGTTTGAGGCATTACTGCTACATTTCTCACGGTATTCTTAAATTTCCGTTTTCTTCTTCTCAGCCCCTTTTCATCTCTTTGCAGAATTGATTCACAAGCTTTACGAGTATTAAAGCATAAGAAGTAGAATGCCAACGGATGGCTTATTGGACTAATACTACATACTAAGATCTTGGGCAAAGCAAGTCAAACTAACATCTATCCTTTTCTTGAGGTTGTAAAGTTCCTTGGGACACATTTGACTCATCTTTTGCTGGTTTTGTACAGAACTCTTACATGGGAGGAACCATATGTGACAAATAATATCACAGGATTATTTATTTTAGAGGAACGTGTCCTTAGTACCTCGGATTCAGCACGTATTCTGACCCAAATAAGTTCAAAATCAATTCTATATTCCGTATTTTCATGACTTGGTGGACATTGTTTGTGGCATCTGGAAAACAAACTAAAGCAGGTTTAAGTTCCTTGGTTAAAAAAATGGGCATTTATTGCCTCTCTTTCAGGAAATTTTATGGCAGTTATTCAACATGACTGCTTTACCATGCGCCGAAAAGAGCAAGTTAATCGATGAGAAAAAAGTCTCAATTTCTTTTATCTTAAAAGGGAATCTATCTCCTTTAGTCTGGGAGAAGAAAAGGGTATTATCATATCGATGAGGAGGCACTGCAAAGGACTATGTGGGATTAAACCATAAAATCAAGTACTAACACCTTGCTTTGCCTTTAGGATAAGCTCTTCAGTTGTGGTGCAAATGATCTCATTAGCCCGTTTTAGCCCAACGGAGTAGAGCCTTCCAAGAGTATCCTGTATTGTATGTATTCAATGAAATTGTCTAAAAGTTACTACCAACAGTCGACACAACACATTCTCACCCGAGAAACAATTCCCGGCTTCTATAAATTACCAATGCATCATCCACGTCAAAATTACGGCTCTCGTCCCACTCTACTTTAGTTAGCTCCTCACAACGCAAATCCGTACTCTACACCCATACTATGTTTACTGTTACAAAGACTACACACAAAATCAGCTAAAGTCTAAATATAGTAGTATTCAACTCAACCTTACTGAATCCCTTGTGTTTTAAGTGTTTCCCATAAGGATAACGTAAACGCACAAAATTACTAAGCCAACACAATATAACGGACGACAATAAGAAGAGGAAGATGCACGGAGCTTTACAACAAAATTGTCAACTTTTATATTACTCACAATTGGTACAACGGATACAAAACTCAAACTCTCTCTAATTGAATGAAGCCTTTGCTCAGATGAGTTATTTATAGGCTTTTGGAGATTTGTTGGGCAATAATATAAGAAAGTGATCTCAAGGCCACTAAATCACTAACTTAGTTAGTGATTGACATCTTTAACCAGGCACTACTTTAGTGGGTGGTTTACATAACTTACTATATCCCACTTTTAAGTTAAAGGAACATATGCAAAATGCTTACAAGACACTTCATCCATGTTCTTTGCCATGTCCTCCCACTTTTTTGATGATTCATCCTACTAACTTTGCCACATCACTCATGATCTTCATCTAAAGGTAAATATTAGCAAAGTATCGAGCCAATTCGCACATGGTCCATCCAATGCGCACCTATCGTCTAATATGTTCGTCCATGGTCCATCATTTAAGCATAATTTCGTCCTTAGCCCCACTAAAGGCATCTTACAGAAGTAGCCAAGTCCATCAAAGCTAATTGTAGCTCAAACCATGCTAGATGTTGGTCAAGGCTCACCAATGGCTAGCAAAAAGGATCCTACAATGTTAAGGGGCTAACAAACTACCCCTACCAAATGAACCTAATGTCCTTGCCGGAATAAATTGAAGGTATTCATTTACCTGGGGTTCGAATTGTCATAAGATAGTGCCTTTCTTCCAAGTAGTCTCCGAGATCGGTTTATTTTTCCACTAAGTCAGGAACTCCGTCCTTTTATTCTTCTTGTGTTGCCCCAATATTCAATGATGCAAAATCTTCTCAAATTGATCATCAAATTGTTTCCTTACAACCGGTGGAGCTTTCTTTACTTGACTTCTTTTAAGATTTGTTGAATCCTTATAATATGGTTTAAGGAAACTTACATGAAAAGTAAGATGTACTTTTATAAACTCAGGTAACTTGAGTCGATAAGTTACATTTCCCACCTTTCCAAGAATCTTGAATGACCCATTATAGTTTGACACCAACATTCGATTCACCTACTTACTACTAACCTTTTTCCAAATTTTGGAGTCAGTTTGAGAAGTATCTTATCCCCAATGTCAAAGTCAAGTGGTCATCTTTTTTATTCGCATATTTCTTCATCCATTTAGAAACTTTACGAAGACTATCCCTTGCTTCATCCAACAATTCTTGTTTTTCTTTTGCAAATCGGTAAGCATCTGTACACTTTCCTCCCGATATTTGTTAGGTTATCTCAAGAGGGGTAAGTGGTTGTTATCTAAGAATGATTTCAAATGGACTTGTCTCTATCGCTGAGGATCTGTGCAAGTTATAACAAAACTATGCAGTATCAAGTAAACTTAACCAATTTCATTAGATTGCACTTACATAATGCCTTAAGTATATATTCCTTCAACAAGTCATTGACCCTTTTCATTTGGCCATCCATTTGTCGGTAATTTGTTATTGATAATTTCAATTCACACCCCATCATGTTGAAAAGAGACATCCAAAATCATCCATTAAATCGGGCGTCTCAAACTCTTATAATGTTTGCTAGAACCCTGAAGTCCTTCACCACATTTTTGTAGAAATGCTCCATAGCAACATCTGAGGGACATATAGTTGGAATTGGCACAAACACCACATATTTGAAGAACATATCAACCACTACCATGATTGAAGCCATCTCATCCACCTTTGGGAACCTACCAATAAAGTCCATCAAAATCGACATTTATGGTTTTTCGAAATAGGCAAAGGTTGCAATAAAATTGCCTCTTTTTTGCTTTCAATTTTATCTAATTGACAAACAAGTCAAGTTTTGACATATACCTAAATGTAGTTCTCCATATTTGGCCCATAGCAAGATCGGGAAAGGTGCATGAACATCTGTTGGATTCTGGGGGACCAGCCCATTGTGAATCATATGTCTCCTTCATTAACTATTTTTTGTAAGGCATCAAAACTTGGCATATACAATGTAACATCCCGTTACCCACATTGAGGCTAAAATAGTAAATATGAAAGACTAATAAGAGATTAGAAAATGCATTTCATGTTCATGCATAATATGATATGCACATATATGTGAATAGTGAAATTTTGCACATGAATATGTCTGTACATGCATTCATTGACATTCCGGGTATAATTGCTTCTAAATGTGGTTTCTATTGAGAATTGTGGTTTTTATGTGTTGAAAATTGATTTGGAGAGTGTAATTTCTGATTTACAATTTTTGAATTTTTTGGAGAAATTTCTGGGAATTGTTGGATATTTTTGGACTAGGAAAATTGCCAAGTAGCAAAACTATTAATAAATGGTAGTAGAAATGACTGTCCAATGGCAATGAAAATTTTGATAAATGACCTTAGGATATATTCACAAGTGCTACTAGAAATTGGGGGACAATTGGATTAGAAATTGAAATTAATTGGACTAGTTAAATGAGGCAACCTATTTTAATGCCTTAGAAATTGGTGCATGTGACACATGTCTTAAGTTGATTTTTTTATTAAAGGTATTTTAGGCATGACTTTTTTTATAGTTATCCAAACGGACTGATTTTTGATTTGGAGTAAACTAGAGACATAGGGCTACAAATTATATGAAAAAAACGAATTTTAATTCAGTCTCTAAGACTTTCAATTTCTGGATGGAAGTTAAATATAGGGCACTGTCTTAGTATAAGAACAGTTCGAAAATATTTGGAGAATAACTTTCAAAATGCTGAACCAAATTGAACAATCTTGCTCTCATTAGAAACTTAAGAGATAGGAGAACATTTTTCTAGAAGAGAGTACTGTCAAATTTCTTTATTTTTATTGTCTAAATGATCAAGAACAGTAGACCTGAAAGTCAGTGTTTGGAGAAAAATCTGAAATGATTCATT
>JAOTBA010000007.1:15766880-15778613 GCA_025629845.1 Erythroxylum squamatum
TTTTGAAGCGAAGTTGGTGATAGTTTTCAGTCTCGGTTTTGCAAGAGCAGAAAGTGTTTTGGCCAATACTTCTTCATCTCTAAACCAAATTAAGCATTTTTGGTAGCGTTAGAATCGGAAGTCAATGGGGAACAAATGTTCTGAAGAAGCCAATCTGAAATTTCAAATGAAAGTTCCCCAATTATGATCAGTAAGTTGAGTGATGTGTCCTCCATGCTTTTATGATTCCGAATGTTGGACTTCGGAAAAGGGGTCCAACAATTCATACACATAATACCCATCTTTTTCATAAGCTTTTGAGCCTAAGAGCAAATTTTAAAAAAGTTTTAAGCTCTTGTTATTCTTCGTGTATGATATCATGTATAGTAGGATAATTCTAGAACTTACTTTTAGAACACATATTGAGATCATATTTGGTAAACTAGAAGTATTGACATGATGAAGGCACTTAGATTCAACAACTTATTTAAGTTTTTTTTTAAACACCCTTAAAGTTATCTTTAGGAATAACCAAGTTAAGTCTTAAGCTTTTTCATTGATTAAACCCATATATTAACCTTTATCTTATTTTTCTTTGAAGATCTTTTTATTGTTTTGAACCTTGAAGGTTATTTACAATTTTTACTTGTTTAAAGAAAGGTCCATTATTTCTTTAATTTTGGTACTAAATGCTTAAATTTTTGTGATAAAAAAAGGGAAAAAGAAAGAAAAAAGAAAAAACAAAGAAAAGAATAAGTATATAGTACCATTATTTTTTCAATGAAAGGACTTATATGTGTTATGAATAAGTTTCATGTAATGTTCTCTTTAGTAAATTTTCTTCAAATCAACCTTTTTATTATCCTAACCATACCATACCTAATCCCCATTACACCTTTATAAATATCTTTTAATTTTTGTTTTTAGTTTATACATACATGGTGGAGATGTGATTTTATTGCAAGCCTATGGTAAGAATTCTACTATGCATTGATTGAGAGTTTTGATACTTTTCACCTACACACTTGAGTGCATTGAGTGACATCTTAATGAGGGTGCAAAGATTAATGCTTTTTGACTTTAATGAGATTATGATGTGATTCTTAAGTCAAAATGACTTCACGTATATTAATTTTGGTGACAATAAAATAATAATAATATTAGAAATAGATGAATTGTTTTGATAAATGTGTTAAGCGTGCAGCAAAAACACAGAAGAAGTCAAAACACAGAAGAAGTGCCAAAAGACAGAAGAAATGCCAAAAGACAGAAGAAGTGCCAAAAGACAGAAGAAGTGCCAAAAGATAGAAGAAGCGGCAAAACACAGAAGAAGTTGAAAACACAGAAGAAGCGTAGAAAACACAGAAGAAGTGGAGAACACAGAAGAAGTTGAAAACACAAAAGAAGCGCGAAAAACATAGAAGAAGTTGAAAACACAGAAGAAGCGCGGAAAACATAGAAGAAGTTGAAAACACAGAAGAAGCTGGAAGCACAGACGATACGAAGATGAAGATACACTAGTACATCGGACGGTTAGTCAATTGGAGTTAGTTACAGAGCTCAACTGAATAACGATTTCTACAAGAAATAAGAAGTAGTTATCAAGAAGTAGTTGGAGATGAAGACTATAAATATTAGTCGTAGTCGAAGGCTGACAAGTTTTTTGAGTTTTTAGTACTTTGATGTTTCAACTTTAGCAAAATTCTATATTAGTTGTGCAAAACACGAGAGCAATCTTTACTGTAACAAAAAAGCTCAATATCTTTCTAATGAGAGAAAGGAAAAGCTGAGAGCCTGAAGAGGCTAAGAGAGCGAAAATAATACTTTGTGTAAGAGACCTAAAGAGGCTCTAAGAGGAAAAGAATACTTGTAACTTTGGAGAAGTTTAGCGAAATCTTAGACAAACTCTGAGGACTGGACGTAGCCCAAGGTTTAGGGTGAGCCAGGATAAAATCACCGTATCCATCTTCTAACTCTCTACTTTAATTTCTATTGTTCTTAAACAAGTATACAGAAGTTATCTGCGATTTATCTACGTAGATATTCTCGTATAAACATTTTTGATATTCATTTACAAATAAATATCAAAGGGGTTTGTATTCACGAAAAGGATACACAATTCAACCCCCCTTCTTGTGCATTTTGTATATTGTACTTGCATTTTATAATAACAAGTGATTTACTTCAGTTGGTATTAGAGCTTGGTTTCCAAGAACCACCGTTACAAAGTGAGGACAATGATCCATAGCTGAATCACATGTTTTTATAGCTGAAGGCGCCTCCGTCATAAGACCTCCTGCATTCAATGGTGAGGATTATCATTATTGGAAGGATAGGATGCGACTCTTCATAGAATCCACACACATTGATCTTTGGGACATCATCGACAATGGACCATACATACTGATGAATGATGAAGGAAATGCCATTCCTGGTGCCAGATGGTCAGCTGATCAAAAAGCTAGATTTCAACTAAACTCAAAGGCCAAATTCTTTCTGAGTTATGCCTTAAGCAGAAGAGAATACGATAAAGTTCATAGATGCGACACTGCAAAGGAGATGTGGGACACTCTATACATCACACATGAAGGCATAAACCAGGTGAAAGAGTCCAAGATAAGTATTCTTGTACACCAGTATGAGCTGTTTAAGATGAATGAAGATGAGTCTATTGATCAGATGTTTGGACGATTTCAAACTATCCTTAATGGAATTAAAGCTGTTGGGAGAATCTACGATAATCAAGATCATGTCAGGAAGATTCTCAAAAGTCTGCCTAAAAGATGGAGACCTAAAGTCACTGCAGTACAAGAAGCCAAGGACTTGAGTATATTAAAGCTTGATGAATTGCTTGGTTCTTTGAAGATACACGAAGTAGAGCTTGATGCAGAAGATAAACCCAGATGAGACAAATCTATGGTATTAAAGGCTGGTCAGAAAAATCACAAGACTAAGAAGAATAAAAGTTCATCGTCAAAAGCACTAAAGATTAAAGAAATCAAGGATGCTGATACTAGTGAATCTGAACAAGAATCAAGTGAAGATGATGATGAATTATCTTTCATTTCAAGGAATATCAACAGAATGTGGAAAAAGAAAGCTAAGGGAAATAAAGAGTTTTCTTTTTAAAAAAATAGCAAAGACGAAGTCAAGAACGAGAAGATATCTATCATTTACTACGAGTGTAACAAACCAGGACACTACAAGTTTGAATGTCCATTGCTGAGAAGAAAACCAAAGAAAAATAAAGAAAATAAGAAGAGCATAGGCAACTTGGGAAGATTTGGATTCGTCTGAATTTGATTCTGATTCAGAAGCATCAGTACAAGCAAATATATGCTTGGTAGCTGAAAAAGAAGGTGACGAGGAGGTAACTTCTAACTTTAATGAACTATAAGATGCATATTTAGAATTGTTAGAAGATTCACATGCTATACTAAAGCAGTATAGATCCTTCAAGAGAAAGTTTGTCGAAAACATGAATTCTATAATAATAAGTGATTTACTTCATCTACTTCTATGTGCTTTGTCCTCTCATGAAAAACTGGATTCCTTGCAATATAAAGAGCAGATTGGTTGTCACAATGTAACGTGTCAGGTCTTAGAGAAGAAAGACCAAACTCCTCCAAGAGCCTGACTAGCCATGTAACCTCGGATGTTGCTTCAGACATTGCTCTGTATTCTGCTTCAGAAGAGGACTTGGAAACTGTGCCTTGTTTCTTTGATTTCCAACTTATAGGAGATTGGTCTAACATTACCAAATATCCTGTAACAGACCTTCTAGTCATAAGACAAGCTGCCCAATCAGAATTTGAGAAAGCTTACAATCGAAGATCATTACATCCTTTAAGAAGAATACCTTGCCCAGCAGTGCCACCGATATATCTGTCATGACCCAACCTTGGATCGTGACCGTCGCTAAAGGAACAGTAAATTTAAAGTTTATTGGATGCTTAGTAAGCCTAAAATAGCATAAAATCCTTATATCCATAGTAAAGATGAGATTTCAAAATGATCAAACTCATGTTGATAATAATCAAATAGTTCTAACAATATACAATACTCAATGTGATACAATATTAAGATAGTTAATATAAGGGAAATATAATATATACAAGACTACTGCAGCTCTAGAGTCAAAGGTCAGAAATAAACATACATCGAATCACTGGAGAGGAAGAAGATCAACAAAGTACCCTATTAAAAGATATCTGAAAAGACGATCCTGAAGAAAATAGTTGAGGAGAATCAGACCTAACTGAGTGAATTAATACTATCATTATGTTATGCTCTCCTAAAGATTTCAAATGATACATATATATGTATATATTTATAATGTATTACATTGGTAATGAAATTTCATAACATAATGATTTTTTTCATAAACATGCATGCATTTCCCATAATAATATCATGTCACATAATCATCACAATCACCAATAATAGTGCAAGACTGATAAATGACCCTATGACAGACCCCTTACTCATAGACTATAGCCATAGGGGCTCTCTTGTTCCATACGCGTCACTTGGTCAAATATAGTGGACTGTCGTTCGACAGCCACACTCAACCGAGCCACCACAACCTCACTACGACATAATTGCCGTCCGAGAGTAAGCTCCCCCAAACCGCCACAATCATGCTACCTCTCATGTACTATATATCGGTTGGTGTCCAAGAGCAAGCTCGACCGAACCGCCCCAACCGCATCATATCTCAATCAATAGACCCAATACTAACCCAAATATCTGCCTAACTAATGGCTTATTGTGTGCATAACCTAGTGACACCCACCAGTTAACTCATACTATAACAATCCTCCGCATCATCACATATCAAAACAAGCACAACATTTCCCAACAAAAATATGTATACATGTGTCAATCCATATGTATGAATGCCATGTGTGCATATGAAAATGGTGGTGATTTCTATGATAAATATGAAATTCTAATGGATGTTTATAACCATGAATATTAACTCACAGGTAGAATGTACTCCTTCGTGTTGAACCTAATGTCTTGAAGTGGATGGTTCAAATCCTGATTAATCTATATAAAGAAAAGTCGGAATGAACATTATGATTTAAAACCTAAACCAATTTTTAGACACTCCGAGAATAAGACCATGACTCAATGTTAAAGAGCCCTATTTTTTATTTAAAAATGACGTTGTCATGTTTTATAAGGAGCCAGTTGAAAATTTTGAAAGAATTTTCCCTGTAAAAGGGACATCTCCCTTCCAAAAGAAGGGTAATTCTTGTAATGAAAAGACACTTCTATGACCATTAGTAATCACAGCTCAATTTGGGCCTCCAAACTACATGTCCATGTCCATGTCTAATTGAGTTCATATTTACATCGCAAAAATTCATAAAAAATCCAATCATAATTCAAGTATACCAATTTCTAACCCATACACCCTCATTTATACTCATTACATCAAGATATTCTAAGTCTAATCAAGAACAACTCAATTTAGTCAATTTCATGCATTTCTATAAGAACATAACCCTTTTTAAATTTTTATCTCACAAATTATGAAGAATTTCAATACATTGCTTTTATAAAAATTGATCTACATAATATTTGAGAATTTTTAAAATTCATCATTGGAGTGTGGGGTACAAGTGCTGGCGTCGGAGGGGTGGTGGTCGTCACCACCTATCTAGAAATGATGAGCTTACCTCCAGGAATCCAATGGCACTGGTCTTGTTTCGAAACTCCTCCCGATTTGTGAGAATCGAAGGTTTAAATAATTAATACTAAATAATTAAATAATATATATTTAGTTGAGAGTAAATCAAATTATGAAAAAACAAAAACCACATTTATGGATTTCATAAGTTATGAAAATTGGAAGAAACTGAAACCAAAAATAAAAACTCAAATAAATAAGTTATTATTATTTTTAAAACAAAAATAAAAATAAAAAACAAAAATAGAAACAAACAAGCTCTAAGTTATATAGAGCAATCAATATGAACATTTTAATTTATATTATGTTTTGTAACTTTTACAAGATAATTTCTAAAATTATTAAATAATAATCATTCAAAAATCAAGTTATATAAATGAAGGTGGATCTAAACCATTATTAAGAAATTGAAATGGTATTGTATCTTATGCGTAGCAGAAGAAAAACAAAAATTTTAATAATTTCATGAATGTCAATATTAATTTAATTCTATAATATGATTAATTCATAAAACATAATAAAGACTGAATCTTAGTCATACCTTATTATGCAACTCAATTTTTTTTAAGCTTCTTCGAGTTGACTTCTAAACTGCATTTAATGTAACCACCATAGCCGCATAAATTTTTGAATTATAATGGTATTCACATGAATAGATTGAGAGAACTCTATAACTTGTATAGAGAGGAGTAAACTCCTTTGAAGGCCATGACTTATTACAATAAAGTTTAAACTTTTTAGTAATTTAATTATAATTATAATTAATTCTAACTGAATTTCAGTTAGGTCAAAATAAGATTCAATACCTAATATGGGTCCTTATTTGTCAGATATCTTATATTTAACCTAAAAGTTTCTTAAACAATACAATCATGATCAACTTGATTAAATTATCTTTTATCTCTTCAACCGTTCTTTATGTTTGGCCTATTAGGTTCCTAAATATGTTGCTAATAGATATAAAGTATAACCTTAAACTATATTTAGGATTAGATAAATTAAATTGCTTTAATTTATCTTTAATTCTCTAATTTAAAATTTTATGTTTGCAGATTAAGATCGGCATATAATAGCACATTATGACCATACAAATATTATGAATGTCAAAGTGATCTTGATTAATCTTTTCATGCATGATTTTTTGTATAATTATATCCTTTTATCTCATAATGTTTTAATTACATATAGAGTATGGAATTAATGTCCAATTTATTTAAGTATAATCACATTGGTTATCTACTATTAGTAAATAATTCTTATAATGAAAACTTAAAACTATTTTTAAAGGGTCATTATCCCTTGGCCAATAATTTCTTTAATTAATACTAATTAAGAATAATTATAACATTTTCTAGTTACTTTAGGGTGATATATATATTGGTCACTCTACTACCTTTATATTGTTCATGCTATATCAAATAACTATCATTTGAGCGACCTTTAACTAAGATAGATTATAAATAATATTAAATCATCGCAACCCTATCTGAGATACTCTAAAGATTTCAAGTTGATAAGTGTAAATTACATCATGTTGTAGGGCTTAGTTTGATATGAATTTAATTGTTAATTCAATCGTTTAGTATGAGTAGGTTAAAATTGTGTTAGTATGTTAATGATTTATGTTTTAAGTGTTTTATGGGCTAGTACAAGTTTTTGATCTTAAGTATTATGTTTTTGAGGTACCTTAATGTGTTTATTAGTATTTCAAGGTTAACATTGAAGAACGGAGAAGTTCCAGAGACATTCAGGCTGAAACAACAACCTACGATTGTGACAAAAACCCAAGACATAGCCCACGATCATGGCTTGCATGCCATGATTGTGATAGAAGGCTCGAATGTGACCCACGATCATGGCCTACGTCGGGCAGATGCACAGACACTCAAAAAGTCAAGTTTCGAAGAATTTTTAGTACCTTTCGGACCCCAAAAAAACCCTAAGGTTGCTCAAAACATAAACGATATTTAAAGAATAGGACAAAGAGGCAGAGGGAGAGCTTTTGACATCAGCCACCTTGAAGAAACCTTAGAGAGATTTCATCAAGAGATGGAGAAAGAGAAGAAGGAAGAGAGAAGAGGATAAGAAGCTGACTCGATGTACTTCCCAGATAAGGAGTTTCCCGACGTTGCTACCTTCCATCATCCGTTCAGATAGTATCTCCTATTTATTTTCAATTTTATAATTCTATAGAATTGGAATAACAGTTTGATGATAGATTTTTTGAATGTTGAGGATGTTCTAAACTTACCTTCAGAGTTTTATTTTTGAATTAATGAAATTTGATTGTTTATGTGTTATTGGAATTGTTGTGATTTAATTCTAGAAGTGCATAATTTGATAATAAACTGAGAGGGTGAATCAAATAAAGAATGATTAAATTGGGTTAACGAGAATTAGGTGATTTAATATATCAAGAATTAAATCAAATCGGTAAATTGTGCAAAGAGAGATCTTACATAAGGTTTTAATAGTTTATTAGAGAACTTCAAAACTAATTAAGGTTTTGGATAGGTTATTAATTGAGAGATTGCAACTTCCATAAGCTAATTAGAGTTTATAATTTAGGGTTAATGGTTATAACTCGAGAGATAGTAATCAACCCTAGGATCGTCTAGAACCAACAATTCGGTAATTCATAATCAATTAGGTTAGCATTAAGGTTAGGTAAATTTTCCTTTCTCTCAATTGATAATTCCCTTAGGTTGATTCTTGAGTGTGTGTAGCAACTGCTTAATTATTAATGTTTTCATGATTGATTCTTAATTTAATTTGATTGACTGAATTGAATTCTTATTTTAGTTGCGTTATATTTAGAATTTCTCTTATTTATTCTGGCCTTATATTTTAGGATTATATTATCCCTCCTCGTGGGATCAACACCTTAGGTACTACATTAACGAATCGTGCACTTGCGAATTATCGAGGGTATTATTAAAACTTACACACATCAAAACCCGATCAAGTTTTTGGCGCCATTGTCGGAGAGGCGATTAGTTTAATTCTTTAATTTAAGGCATTAGTTAGTTTTTATTTTTTATTTTCATTTCTTTCTATTTCTGAATATGTGCTCTTGTATGAACGCAAGAGTCACGAGAAGTTCGAGTTGTGCAACTACAGTTTAGGCACTCGGTCATAACAAAGTAACAAATGAAAAGTGAGTCTCATATGCACTGCATATGCATGCAATGAATGATTATAATGTGTGGAATGTAAAATGTGAAACGATGAATCAAGTGTATGTGATTTAATATGATTATGAATGAAATGATGTGAATTGTGTGTTATGTGACCGAGTGAGCCATCGATGATGGTCACTCACTGAGTTCGCAAAACTCACCCAAAATTTGCAACTATTTTTTAGGCTCAGAAGAGTCACCCATTGGACAAATGGGAGTATAGCCACTGCATTCAAGTAAGAGGTAGAGGTCGGGATCAGATTGCATCTGCATTTGTATTTTCTTATTTTCGTGTAAATTTGTATATTATGCGATCTTTATACAATGTGTATTCAAATATTTCTGTGTGTAATAACTGGTGAAAATTGGAAATGCTTTGTAAAAGAGCCTGAATTTGATTAATGATTCTCGCCTGCGTGTATAAAAAAAATTTGTACCGAGTTTCTACTGTTTGTCTGTTCCAGAATACTGCCCTTGCGAGATATGTTCTCGAACATCACTCAGGATGTTGGGTACGTGTCTTACGAGAGTGGGGTGCTACATTGAAAGGTGATATCTTCTTTTAAAAGTAAACTCCAATAGAAACTACAATAAGAGAATGATCATAAATTCAAAAGGTAGGAAATTTACAAATGATGAGAGGTGCATGTTATCAATTAGCATTTTTTTCTAAGATCTTGTCCAACTTTTTATGGATTAAAAATTTTTATTTTGTTTATTGGACTAAACAAAAACTTACATTGTGGAATTAAGTTCAAAGAGCCTACAATGTTGGAAGCATTTTGAGAAGTTATCATGGTTAGCATTCCATCTCCCATAACCACCTTCAGAATCATCCAGTTTAAGGCAAGATTTCAAATTACCTCATGTTCAAAATGATACAAAAGAGAGTTAAATCAATGATCATTTGTAGTTTCTTCCTTATATAGTCATTTCTTGAGGCATATTCTATAGAAAGCCAACAGAAATTACTTGTTGAGCTATTGTAGACTCTAAGATACACATGTTGATTAGAGGATGACACCAAATCCACCCAACGAGATAAGGGATCCTTAAGAGGAAATATGTTGCCATTTTAAACCTTATCTCCTAAGAGGAGATTAGATCTCTGTCGATACCATAAATTAGTTTTAATGGAGGAGAGGATACATTTCTATGGAAGGGGGTAGCTGTCTCGGACATGACAAATAAACTGGCTAAACAGTTCAAATACGAGACAAACACAAGTATTGGTTGGTGTAAGCTGATCGGGAGCAATACTATCAAACCTAATGCTAGTTTCCTGAGATGGTTAGCATTGAAGGACAGACTTATCACTATGACTAGACTAAAATTCCTCCCCTCCTCTAAAAGTTACATCTTCTACAACCTAAAGCAAGAAGACAGAGACCACCTATTCTTCAAATGCGAATTTTCTAACAGAGTTTGGTGTCACATATCCTCCCTATGTTCTCTTAACTGCTACCATAGAAACCTAAATGGTATAATCCAAGAGATAATACAGATCCATGCTTGCAAGCATGACAAGGAAGTGTATATGGTCGCCATAACTACATGAATTTAGGAGATCTGGAGGGAGAGAAATAACATAAGGTTTGTAGAAAGGGAAAGAGGCATCCATACAATCACAGATATCATCTCTAGCAGTATCAGAGAACAATTGATCATAAACAAGATGGAGGAAAAATGCAGTGAGAGACTAGTTACTTCTTGGAGAATCTAACGAATCTCCAAGAACTCCCAAATTCTTTTGTCCATTTAACCATTTGCACAACATTTATTGGATTCTAAAAGGAAGCACTTACCTTTGGGATCTCTCCTTCAGAAGGACTTTCCAGTTATAATCGTGAGATGAAATATTGCATCTGTGGAAAACCCATCATGCTGCCCTAATAAGAGAAGTGAGATTGAATGAGAAACGAAGGATCGAAGAGCAGCCCATAAATTACTTACCTCCATAGTCAGCTGGTGAAGGATCGAACCTGATTCGGAAATTGCTGGAGGCCCTTTTGTGGGGGTACATTTAGGGTAACTCTTAGATTACGAATTGGGAAACCAAAATGGGTTACTCTTGCTGGTGTTAGCCTCATGTGGAGATTAGTCTCTTGACTACGATGTCGTTTAGGTGGGTTTTGTTATTGGCTACGATGACGTTTTTGATTGGTTTTTGCATCCTTGGTAAAAGATATTATTGTACTGAGCATTTTTCCTTCTAAATTCATTTAATTTTGAAAAAAAATTTGTTAAAATGCTTCAAATTTAGAAAGAATGAGCTAGTAAAGGAAACTGCTAAGTCTTAATATTAGTTTTCAAAATAGCGACAAGTACGGGGAAAATGAGCTAACAAAATTTCACGCACTCAATTTTTTAGATGGGTTACTTACACCCTGAATATTCCGTTCTACAAAGGAGAAAGGGAAGGTGAGGAGGGGGTTGGGGGCTGGACCCTTTCTTAGAGTTTTCTGTTCTTTAAGTATAAATACTAAGGACGAGTTGGGATGGACGACCACGCAATCTATCCCAACCGCCCATTTAATCCAACGGTGACATTCTCTCCCTCCCCCTCTCTGAAAATTCTAAATATTGTGCCTCCCCGCAGTCCATCCCAACCGCCCATTTAATCAAACGGTGACATTCTCTCCCTCCCCCTCTCTGAAAATTCTAGAGCCAGCTATCTATTCATTGAATGTTGTGCCTTCCCAGTTATATCTGTTGATTGAATGTTGTGCCTTTATCATTGCTATCCGTTCATTAAATGTTGTGTCTGTCCATCCATCCCGATCGTCCGTTTAATCTGACACCTTATATTGTTCGTTGAATGTTGTCTCTTTATTATTACTCTCCCTCTTTAATTCATTCATTCGCTTAACCTGGAGT
>JAOTBA010000007.1:15804935-15833182 GCA_025629845.1 Erythroxylum squamatum
AGGAGGAGGAGACGTCGACGGCGAGGACGAGACGGCGACGAGGCTGAGCAGGAGACGGCGACTTCACGGGGAGAGACAGAGAGAGAGAGATCGACAGAGAAGACGAAGAGAGAGGAGCTTTCAGAAATTGCAAGTTAGTCCTTGCAATTTTCGAAACTTACGGTATCGACCGAAATTTTTAGTTCCGGCCGGTACTGACCGGTAAACGCCGGTATCGACCTGAATTTGCGGCCGGTACCGACGTTACTGATTTCGTACCGTTTCCCGGCTGGTACGGTACGAAATCCTAAACACTGATCTCAATGTTTAAGGAAGAAAGATAGTAGTATGGTGGGGTACATGTGGGTGCATTATCTTTGATAAGCAATGGACGATGAAAGACTTTTGAAAGTGTTGTGCAATTGGTGAAAACTTTAGAGGAACCTTTAAAGATATGATGTTTGAGTAGCAATATATTTTGGGGGCAAACGTTTGGAAAAAGCTTCGTCAGAGTCAACAATAAGCGGTACTAGTTTAAAGGCGGTATTGTAATAGTAACAAACATAAGCTAGGGTGGCTAAAAATTTCAAGTTGAAGAGATAGACAAGTCGGGAAGAAAATACGAGCAAGGTATAGCTAATTATAAAGGGAGAAAGGCAGCCAAGGAGATATGGTTGGAGAGATTCATTAAGGCAGCCAAGGAGATATGGTTGGAGAGAGAGATTCATTCACATGTGCTCTAACCATTGGTTAATTTCATAACGAATGACCTTGTTAGCAGCAGAGGAGGTAAATCAAATTCTTGATCACCAATGGTTAATCTATACCAGAGAAGCAAGCATGAAAGATCAACCGGGGGTGCTGAGATGGACCTATAATTGGGTCTCAAATAGTTACGTAATGGATGATCAACTGTGAAGAGAATGTCAGAGTTTGTTACAATATTTGTTTTTTTAGAGAATAATCACATGAGAGGAAGCTTTTAATTAGGGACGTCACTTTTGTATGAACGGTTTTACTTTTGTTGGCTGGAAAAGAATAGAGCATTGTGTTTTCTAGATTTTGGGGTTGTTTTGCTTTAGCAAGAATAGTAGTAATTGAGAAACACTAATTCATTAACAAAGAGAGTTTTCTTTACAATTCTTTTTTTTTTGTCCTTCAATTCCTTCTCCGGTTCTTAACTCTAACAAATTGGTGCTTTAATTGAGCTTTTAATCATGATTGCCACTAGATTGGAGGAGAAAGTGGAGGGGTTAGAGAAGAGCTACGTTGTCATTTCTGATCACCTATCACAATTACGAGTTGACAACGAGTCTTGTGATCGTAGTTTCGTTACCCTTACTACGGAGTTTTCAAATATGAATGTCCAGCTTCAGCAGATTGTTTCGTTTCTCAAAGGAAAATAACCAGTAGATGGGGTTGGGGAGTCCAATTTGGAGAATCCTTAACCATCGACGCATGCCAATAGCCATATCCCACCTTCTTCACATCATTATGTTTTTGAGCCTCAAGTTGTTGTTAAAAAGCTTGAGTTATCGATTTTTGATGGGACAGACCCAAGTGGGCGGTGTATTCGCGCAAAACATTATTTTGTGTTAGATAACACTCCTCCTCACATGAAGGTTTCTGTTGCTTTTGTTTCTATGGATGGCATAGCCTTACATTGGGTTCATTGGTTGCGACAACATTTTTCCACCATGGATTGGCTAATGTTGAAGGGTGAAATTCTTAAACGTTATAGCGGTGACTCGATTTCAAACCCGTATGAATGCCTGTTATCTCTTCGTCAGGTTTGTCAATGAATATCTAGATACATTTGTGGGGTGCTCTTCTTAAGTTCCATCGATGAGTGACGACCATTCTCTGGGGATTTTCCTAAACGGGTTGAAGGAAGAAATTTGGGTACGAATCCAAAATTGCGACGCTATAGACATTTGGTCCGTAATGGAATTAGCCTTGGAAATTGAGAGAGAATTGTGTTTTATTCATGGATCTACTCACTATGGGTCACATCAATCTCAAGCACAATATTATACTGGATTTGGGTTAAATTCCGGCCCACCACTGTTTTTAATAGGATAACCAACTTATATAGGTTCAGGCTTGGGCAGGACCTGACCCAACACAAACTGCTCAACTCAATTGGGAAGCGTTATGTCTTCAACCAATAAACACCCGACGACAACCACACACGTTACTTCCACATTTGGTTTACAAAATCGACCACCACAACCATCTTCTCAGGCATCCAAACTTCCTAATGACAAGTAAGAGTTACGTTTTAAGGGTTTAGGTTTTAAATGTCATCAACCCTATCACCCTTTACATGTCTGCTCCAACAAGTCAATACGTGCTATTTTTGTTGCGATCGATGATGTAGATGAGGATGAGCTCGCTCTTGCATAGGAGGAGGCTCCCTCTTCGAGCATCGACCAACGCATTGATGGGGAAGAGATGACCCAACCACAACTACAAATATTGGATATGAGTTTATTAGCAATGGCAGGGTTGGATTCTCCTGAAACTTTGAAATTATTGGGTTCAATTGCAGGGTATCCTGTTCGCACTTTGATCGATAGCGGAGTCAACCACAATTTTATCTTTAGTTCATGTGCAAGAAAATTACAGCTCGAGATTTCTAATGATTCATGTTTTCGTGTTCGTTTGGGTGATGGTCGCCGGATCTTATCGCGAGGTCTATGTTCACAACTCTTAATTAATATTGTTAATATGGAATTTACATCTGATTGTTATGTATTTCAATTAAGTGATATTGACATCATTTTGGGCGTGGCTTGACTTAAGACCTTGGGTGATATACACGTTAACTGTAACATTTTAACTATGCATTTTGAGGATAATGGACGAATTGCTTATTTATGTGGGAATTCTTCATTGATTCAATCCCCCATTTCAATTCATGGATTGGCGATATTGAGTAACATTGAGTATTATGTCTTTTTATGGGAATTGGAAGGGGAAACCTGTTTGGGAGAAATGTTGATAGCTTCTCAATCAAAAGAGCTTTCAGGGCAGCTTCCGGAATTTAATTACGTATTTACTAACAAACTACCCTTACCACCGACTCGTGTTACAGATCACAAAATACAATTGAAGGAGGGGTCAGGACTTGTCTTGGTTAGGCCTTACCGTTACGGACACATTCAAAAGGATGAAATTGAACAATTGATGGATGATATGCTCTCTGCTGGAATTATATAGCCAAGTTCTAGCCCTTATTCTAGCCTGGCTCTTCTTATGAAGAAGAAAGATGGTAGCTGAAGATTTTGTATGGATTATCGAGCACTTAACAAGGTTACTGTTAGAATATATTATATATATCTTTTATTTAGTTTTGGCATCTTAATTGGACATATAATATATAATTGGTAATTGCATTTTATTACTACTAGATTTTGTTTTTACTGCTAGACATGTTGGTAAATAAATGGTGTTACTGCGGGTTTGTGTTGATTTTGTGGATTGAAGAAAATAAAAGGATGAGGTTGTTACGTGTTTAAATTTGTAGTGGTGGTTGCATGGTTGTAGAGTGACTCTGTTGAAGTGGGACTCTTATTGTGTGAGGGATCTGTGCACATCTTTAATCTACTATAGAAGTCTATCTCAAAAGTGAGTGCTATGGCAACAGAGTTGTGTGTATGTGCGGCATCAAGTCAGTGTGCGTATTGGCAATTGGGACGTTGTTTTTCATTGTGTAGCTGAAGTGAAATTCTGCTTGCTTGTCTCTTATCATTGTGGAAGTAAATCTCTAATGTGAGTGTGCTGCAACGGTGTTTTATGTGGGTACACGACATAGAGTTTACGTTAGACGGTAAAAGAGCTCATGTGGGTTAATGGTTAAGGGAACAAACACTGCAGTATGTGTGAATGTCTCATGAGAGAGCTAAACAACGTGTGTGAGTGAGACATGATACGTGAAAAGTGTGTTGGCTACGGCGCAGTAGGTTTTTGAGTTACTTTTTCCAGACTTCTTCATCTGGGGTTGTGAGTTGTTTTTGTGAGCAAAACACCGTGGATCTTCATCTATTGTCTATACTTCCATATGGTTTAACTGAAGCTGTTGAAGTTGGGTTGAATCGTTTCAATTGAAGGATTATTTCGAGAAGCTGAAATCATAGGGAAGTTTTTCTTTTATCTTAAGTATATTGTAGTTCAGTTTTAGTTGATTAAGTACTTGAGTTATTTTTATTAATTGTTGTTTGAGTGAAAGTAGTTAGAAAAATCCTCTAACGAGGTTAACACGAGTCGGTCGTGTTATTGGGTGTGAAATTCTTTCACGGGAAGTGAGGTTGAGAGATAGTATCAAGGGTTGAGTAGTGTTGACTCCGTAAAGCCTTAGGTAAATCTATTGTACTTCGGTGAAAGTGATTAAGCTGGGTGAGGGCCCCACAAACGTAGGCAAGGTGTGTCAAATTGCGTTACCAAATTTTTGGTGTTTTTATTATTTCGTTTTGATTGCTTTTATTTTTTGTTTGTGCTAGAGACATCTACAAAAAATTGGAAAGTTTGTGAAACTCCTACCTCCTACGGCTTTTCAATTGGTATGAGAGCAAAGTCACCGAGTCAGAACTTGATAGCAAGTTGGTGCAGATTTGGGTTTCGCAATTATGGCCATAAGAGAAGGAGCATTAATTATCAGGCCACCGCTGTTGGATGGTTCTAACTATGCTGCATTGAAATCATGGATGAAAGTCTTCATTCAAGCTCAGGGCACAAAAGCTTGGCATTCAGTAGTACATGGGTGGACGCATCCGATGATTATTGATGATAAAATAGAGGCAATTCAAAAAGATCCATATGAATGGATAAGAGCCGAAGAAGAAAGTGCACTTGGAAACTCACAAACAATGCATGCAATTTTTAGTGCTGTTGATGAAGGACGCTTCTTATTGATATCAGCCTGTGAATCGGCTAAAGAAGTGTGGGATACTTTGCAGACTATTCATGAAAGGTCCAAATCTGTGATAGCATCAAAACTACAGATGTTAGCTGTGAGGTTTGAAGAACTGAAGATGGATGAAAATGAGACTATTGGGGACTTTCATGAAAGATTGAGCGATATAGCGAATCAGACATATCAACTCAGGAAGAAATATTCCAATCTAAAACTAGTCAAGAAGATGTTGAGATCACTACCTCTAAGATTTATTCCAAAAGTTACAGCAATTAAGGAGGCTCATGACATCAATGACTTGTCAATGGAGAAGGTAATTGGATTTTTTACAAATTTTGAAATGAATCTTTTAAGGGGTAAATAAGAAAGAAGCAAAAGATGGGCCCTACAAGTTGAAACTGGAAAATGTATGAATGATGTAGAAGATGAATCCGACGAGAATGAGGATATGGAGCTATTAACATGAGAGTTCAATAAGTGGTTGAAGAGAGTGAAAAAGGACAGACCCGAGTTTAGGCAAGACGGCAGGAATTCACCAAATAACAACTTTAAACAATAAGCCAAAACTCAAAAGGGAGAAAGAAAGGTAAAGAGAATTCAATGCCATGAGTATGAAGGCTTCAGACATGTTCAAGCGGAGTGTGCTAACATTTTGAAGAAGAGAAAAGGGAAATCTTATACGAGCACTTAGAGTGATAACGAATCCAGAAGTGAAGAAGTTGTGAATAGTACTACGTTAGTTACTTTGTACAATAAAAGCTCAGTTACTTGTTTAACAGTAATCGAGAAGCAAGTAACTGAAGACAAAAAAGTGAGTAAATCGGAAAATTTTGGAGAAAACGTCGACGATTCAGCTCAAAGCTCAATATCAAATTATGACAATGATGACAGTACTTCAGATAGTAAAAAGGATGATATTTATGAAGCCTATAAGTTAATGTATGGTAAATGGGTCCAAACATGTAAGAAAGATGAGAAGTTGAAGGAGAAAAACTCTTCCATGAAGAACATCATTCAAGATCTAGAGAAGAAGTTGTTATTTACAATAAATGAGCTTAATGAAACAAAGTTGAAGCTGGGAAGTACCGAAAAGGGATTGAGAATGTTGAATGGAAGCATAAAAAAACTAGAAAAGTTAATGGAAATTGGTAAGGTTAAAGAGGATCTTCAAGGCATTGGTTATAAGAATAAGTGCTCTAAAGTAAATGAGGAGAAAAATGATATGTCCAGATCTGTCCGAGAAGAAGAAACATCGAGAAAGAATTGAAGATTTGTACCCACGTGTCATTTTTGGGGAGTTATCAGGCACATAAGGCTGAAATACTACAAGATGTTACCAATGATTTTTCAAAGAGGTCAAAACCGAAAATCTATACACTCTCTATTAAATTTCTAGCAGCAGCCATGGTACCGAAGCACACTTGGATTAGAAAGGGTCAATTACAGGCATAAAGACATTGTGAAGGCAAAACAAGAAATTGTCTAGATTCACAGTTAGTTACTGCTCGTGAAGAAACTGTTCAGACAGAGGATAAATCAGTTACTTCAGAATAAAAAACTGATAACAAAGATAATATGACGAGTAATAAGGTCAGGTTTGAATTTCTTCGAGGGACATAGGGACTGTGTACTTTACATTTTTGAATTATTTTTTTGTGTTGTTAAAAAAAGAAACATTAAAGAAAAGATTTGTCTTCTTTAGTTCTTTGTTTTTATATTGCCACTATCGTCCCATCTTTTTAGTAGATTGCATTGTGACTTCTATTTAGCTCCACCGAAGACTTTTCTGCTCTCTCATCAGTGTGGGTCTCTCTCTTGGGTATCTCTCTCTCTCACTACACTAGCAACACTCATCTTTATTTGCTTAGGTTTATGAATTTGATCAGTCTTATGAAGACGGAATTGAAGTAAGTAATGATATGTTGGCATGTGTATTGATTGGTGGTAAATTGTCATCTTGACGTGCTTATAATTCTTCCGCTGAACCTACTACTAATTTTTATGTTACTTTACTTGCTGAGATTGATTGTGTTGAGGGCATTCTTAGTTTTGACAATGTTTTGTCCTAAGGGAGAGACATTAGATTGTTTATGGTGAATGTTCCATTCAAAGGGAGATTTCAAGGTATATACGTACCTATTCGTCGTGCTTTTTGACATCTTTTTATCCCAAGGGGAGAATGAATTTGTGCATTTAATGGTTATATGGCCAATTATCTCCTTTAGGGGGAGTTTTGACTATATGACAAAAAATACCAAAAAGGAAGAGATTGTTAAGATATATAGTATATATCTTTTTATTTAGTTTTGACATCTTATTTATTAATTATACATATAAGATATTAATTGGATAATGACATGGATTCAAAAAGCTATTGGTGATAATCTTCTAGTTGTGATAGAGTCCTATCCTTAATTAATATGTATCTTGACAAGAAATATGATGGATTATGGATTTTGTGAAAAAAGATAAGGAGCATTTGTTTTGCATATTGGTCAAGAGTTCTTGCTGGTGAGTATCGGGGATGTATTTATCAATGGCAGAGGTGGATTCGGTGGGTGTTGGATCAACGGTATAGTGGGAGTTATTTGATTTATGAAAAATATATAGCTGAAGTCATGCATACGTTCTGGAAATGCACACATCGTGGTTTAACTTCTGATTTCCTAGAGTTGTTATTCTGGGATTGTGTGTGAAATATACATGGTGTATGTAATGTCCTATATGGTTTAACTGGAGTTGTTGAGCTGGACAATGGGTTTTCGACTAGAAGAGCACTGCATGCATGTTTCTATTGTGCATTGTTGGTTAATTGAGCAGTTGTGGTCTTGTTCTAAAGTTGGTGTGAATCAGTCCAACTGGTGGACAATTTATTCAGATGTATTTCAGGAAGCTGAAACTATAGGAAAGTCCTTTTTTATCTCAAGTATATCATTGCTCCGTTCTTAGTTGATTGATTACTTGAGGTATTTTTATTAATTGTCTTTTAATTAAAAGTTGTTTAGAAAAATCCTGTGACGAGGTTAACACGAGTCGGTCGTGTTATTGGATGTAAAATTCTTTCACGGGAAGTGAGGTTAAGAGATAGAGTCAAGGGTTGAGTGGTGTCGACTCAGTAAAGCCTTGGGTAAATCTATTGTACTTTTGTGAAAGTATTAAGCTGGGTGAGGGCCCCGCAGATATAGGCAAGGTGTGTCGACTGCGTTACTAAATTTTTGGTGCTTTTTATTATTTCGTTTTTTATTGCTTTTGTTTTCGTTTGTGCTAGAGACGTCAAGGGTAAAATTGGAAAGTTTGCGAAACTACTACCCCCTTTGGTTTTTATCACTTTTGTCTATTCATTATTGAAATTTAAAATTATTAAAGAATTGGTTTTTTGACATTCACTTAAATAAATTAGTTTTAAAATTCTCTGTCTTCAATATTTCAATTCTCTTTATATATCTGATTTCTCTTTTTATAATTTTATTCAAATTCATTCGTAAGTTTTAAAAAATTTATTGTTATATAAATTCACATAATTTAAGTTGTAACAATTTTCTCTTTTTTGTTAAGGTATTTCTCTAAACATAACAGTAATGATCAACTCCAGTGTTTGTTGTTCAAAATGAAGATAAAAACCCATGCCAACTTCTAGCAATAGTAGAATTGGTATAGCAAATAACACGCACAATATCATTACATTATTTCAAGGTGTGTTTACTAACAACATTGCTTCTACTACATATCATCCAGACGATTTAATTTGTGGATAGATAAGCTAGCATGTTTGGATTCAAATATGAATTGTTAAGCTTCAGTAAAGATTGGCGGAAGAAAGGTAATGATCAGAAGAAAGGTCAGGGTCAGGTTTATCTACCCCGTCAACGTTCCTGAGCCAATAAACGTGGTTACTACAAGAAGCTGCACTCTCTGGTACATCATCTATCATCTTTTCATGCCCTTTTGGAACGTATATGCCATTGCGAGGATGAGGCATCCACCATGATGATGACAATTCGTCGCTGCCGGGTGGCTGCTTCTTGCTCATTCCTGCTGGTTGCCGCTGCAAGTTGGCTGCTGGACTGCAAAAATTGTGCTTCACTTGTTTATGACCTTCCATGCGTGATCTGACAAAACAATTTGTGCTTTAGCTGTTAATTACATTTTGTTTTATTTTGTATGAGTTGTGATGTGAGCAATACATTCTTACGATCAGAAGAAGATACATTTTGCGTGTATCTTGTCGCCTTACATTACAAACAGTGTAGACATGTTCAGTACGAGCAAAATGAAAAGAGAAACCATTAAGAGAACTACTTAATACAAAAGACATCATTAAGAACAAATAAATTAAACCCAGATGATGGGAGTCTCCGATTCTTCGTTTCATCTCTCTGATCTGATCTTTTATAAGTTTTGTGCGTGGAAGAGGTAGAAAGTACAAAGGCTAGTACTATTGATCATAATCAGTATAACTAACAAATGAACAGATAAAAGAACAGATAGTTATAATATACCTAAGCATGAAAATATTTATTTTCACAACACCAATTCTTGCCATATATGATTTGCTGGTGTCAAAACTAATGCTGCAGAAGTGAAAAAACGAAAAGAAGATATGGTTTTCCAATAGCAGGACACACACGTATATATATAAATGAATTGGTGTAAGCCTGAAACTTTCATCAAATTATATTTTTCTTTAAGTGTTAATTTCTTGTCTAATTTTATCTAAGGAATCAATTCTGACGGTCCATCTGGTGAATGGGCTTCGGGACAAGTTCTGACACTCATAAAGCAAGGTGCCCTTTCCAGATTGAGGACACTCACTAGCAGGCTCTCGTGTATGTATTATTTTAAGTACATGAGAATATTTCAGTTGAACTTAAGTTTTACGTTTGTGGTGATTAGTTTACGCATATCTTATAATTGGGTACGAATTTCTTTTTCTGTTTGAATGGAATACGACTTTTCTAAAGAATGGCTAGACTCGTTTGAGGTGTCAACTTTGTGTCTTAGGTAGCTGAGGGCATTAATGTGGAGAAAGTTATATAATTCCATTGATTTGGATTTATTAGTCAATAATGCAGCTATATATAGCTTCAACAAATTAATATATAAACCAATCACTAAAATGAAAATATGCCAATTGAGTTGTCATTTGTCATTCGATAGTCATCATCACGATTCACTAGCACCGTAATCAGCCTGTGATCGGCGCCCGTAGGTAAATTTTACCGTGGGGATGCATTAACTGTGTTGTTGAGATATGATATGATTCATCCAGATGAGAAATTATAGTCCTATTGAAAGCCCAATAAGTTATCTAGTACAGGTTAGGTATAATTTTACTAAGGATAGTTGAAGTCTTGACTGCATCTTTTGAAATATTGTCTATAAAAAGGAGACCTGATATGTTCTCATAACCACTATTATTAAGCTTCAGTTAGAGATTTGTGAGCATGCTTAGCACTCCTCAAATATCATTAACTTGAGAATAAGACTATCTTTGTCGTGAACACCCCTAACATTTTAAGTGATTTTTTGCAGACATGCAAACTTAAGATCAACCAATAAACTCACCCTAAATTCAATTTATAAATTAACTCTTACCTGTCTTGTAGTTTGTAAAAGACCGTATGTATGAACCTTTTATACTGTTTTTGAGATTGCTTTTGAGTGGACTTAAAAGTCCAGAAGTTGTGGTTGAATTTTAATGTAAATATAGAAGTGCGTTTAAAACTCATTTACAGGTGTTTTGATTGATTTTTGGGATTTTTAAAATACAATCGTTGTGCTATCCAAATGTTTTTAAAAGATATTCAGTTAGCCTTGCATAGTCGAATTAAGGGTATCGTGAGTGTCCTTAACCTGGGTATGCGGCGGTTGTCATGTGCCCGGTGTGATTTTGAGTCGTGACACAATGTATAAAATCATGATATTTAAAAATATTATCCTTTTTCTCTGAAATATCTTAGGGGCATTTTTTAAATCAAAAGGTATTACTAACCATTCATAATAACCTTGAGGGGTTGAAAATGCAATATAAGGAATACTATCATTATGCATTTTTATTGGCCAAAATATGCTTTTAGAATCGAATTTGGAGAAATTTTGTTTTCCTCTAATTAAATTTATCAAGGTTTCTTTACGAGGTAAAAAGTATTCATAAAACACAGTATTATCATTTAATCGTTTATAATTTACTACTATTCTAGCTTTACTTCTAATTATCTCTGCATGGTTTCTAACCATAAAAATAGGACAGGAATGGGGAGATGTACTAGGTCTAATAATCTTAAGATTTTTGAGCTCCAGAAGTTATTTTTAATTTTGTTTTGATCTTCTGGATTATATCTCAAGACAGTAACTCTAATAACTTTTAGTTTATCTGTCATTTCTAATTTTGCTTCTACCTTATGTTTATCCCAAAATTGTAAAGGGTTATCAGAAAAAAAAATTGTTTTATTTTTTTACTACTTCTAGTCCATCTTTGATTGTTTTTATTTGTTGATATTTATTTTCAATCAGCGTTTCTATTTTTAACAAGGGTTTTCTTTTTGGAAAAATCGGTTTTTCTTTATATCCTTACACCACGTTGGGCTATGCTAGATTTAAAAGAAATTGGAATAGATCTACTATAGGCATTTTTAAGATGGTTAACTACTATCCAATGACTACAATGGGTTTTAAAGTGTATTTGTTGCTTAAGAGTATCAAATAAAATTTTATGAAATAATTGAAGAAAGTTATTTCCAAGAAGAACATCAGTACCAGTATCATGGAAATAAAAAGGTGGTCATTTAACTAGGAAGGATCCTAAAAGAATCTAGTGTTGTTGGATTCCTATGGATAAATGTACATGATGATTAGAAATATCTAAACCTATGATAGGTTTTAACGTTTCATGATACTGGGTAGGAAAATATGTTGCTTTACATAAGCAAGGTCCTGCACCACTATCGATATAAGCAGCAAAATATTCAGCTTTGAGATCTTTATAGGTAAGTCCAATACGAATATACATACTAGTTGGACTAGTCATTATCGAGGGATATAAATGATGTTATACATATTGAGTTATCCGATATGGTTGAACTTGATCAAGAAAACTAGCTCTTAACATTATTTCTATATTAAATCCTTCATTTTCAACTAATAATCGAATGGGTATTTTAGTATTGTTAATCTTAATAGTCGATTCTACAACAGTATCTATTTGATGTATGTCTCCATTAAAATTTATATACTGATAAGGTTCAACTAAATGAAAATTTATTAAATTATTTATCAACTTATTATTAATATAGCTTCCACTTATACCTGTATCTATTAAAATATTACAAAGTACATGTATAGGTTTTTCCATCAAAGTATTCTCCTTTTATCTGATAATTAGAACTTAGCTTTTTATTAGCTCTTATTATGTTATTATTATATCCAGTATTGCTAGAAACATTAGTATTAGAATAAGATAAGATTATCTAGGTATAAATCTATTATCAGAAGTTAGCAAAGGTTTAGGTTGCAAATCTAATGAAAAATCATTTCAGATCTTCCATATTAGCTATATATGGAATGGAAGATATATCTTTCCAACTTCAGAAAATAATGTAGGAAAATCAATAAGATCTTTATCGGCAAAGCATTCTATATGATGTGTATTATACAAGGTATAAGATATCATATAAGTTATAAAATAAGGTTTATTACCATCTTTTATTAAATCTTTTCTTTTAAAATCTTGTATTAAAGAAAGAGTTTTATCAAAATCTTTATCCCATATATTATAGGATATCTTGGGTTAGATATTGAACAAAAGTTTTTGATATCTAAGATTTCATCTAAGAATTCCAAGGCATGCTTCCTTTCGGTCATTTATTCTATTTTCTATGATTGCAAGATTGATGGGACTATTAATTCCTTCTCGGAAATGTTGCTCTAATTATCATTTGAATTGATCCAATATGGACCCATCCTATTTTGTCTCGAATATCTTTTGGTAATTGATCAAGTTTTCGAGAGATATCTCGTTTACATAGTAAGGGTATCGTTATTTTATTAGAGTGAGTATGATATCTAAAGCTTATTCTTTTAGGTTAATCCCATAAAACATATGATGTTTTCGAAATTTTAATCCAAGTTTATCCAATAAAGTCATATTAAATCCACCATAAGTATTTATGGAAAACGTTGTATTTTGAATCTTTTTAAGCATTTTTCTATCTATCAAAGCTTCTTGGCTATATTCGCCATGTTGTTCAAATGTTTCTACTATATTATCTATGATTTGATTATCTGTTTGAACATTCGAAAATTCTCCTATTTCACTCATCTATATCAGAGTCCGATAGATCTTCATAATTTGTTTTCGTTATTTTAAATATCCTTTCTTCATAATAACAATCTTGAAAAGTACTAATTTGAACAAAATCTTCAATTTTTATCATTTCATCTATTTCATCATCGATCTCAATTTTCTTTTTATTAAATCTTTTAGGGCATTCATTAGCAAAATGTCCCTTTCTTTACAATAGTAACATTGGCACTCAGTTATCTTTCTATTTTTTCTCTTATTTCTTCCGAACATAGGGTTTTTAGGTTTATATGCTTCTTTTTTCTTATAATATCTAGCTTTACACTTTTTAAAATATCTCTTTTTCAAATATTTCCTTTTCTTATAATTTTTCCTTATCTTTGTATAATAATAAGGACTATCGCAGCCAATCATAGTAGGCATCTTTAAATCATAACAACATAAAGAAGATTTCTTTTTTTATCTTTTTACTTTGTTTTAGTAATATGGCTTCATTGAGCCATTCACTGAGTTTATCTTTTAAAAAAGAGATTTTTTTTCCTTAAGGTATCTATTAATCTCGGGTTACAAGTTGCTTCTAGTTTGCTTCCCCATAGGGCAGGTCTCTTAGAGTAAAAACATTTTTAAATAAAGATTTATATTATCTACTTGATTATAAATATGATAATAATAATCAATACAAATACAAATTTATCTACTTATTTCACACATATCACATAATTGAAGTCTTTGTAAAGCAATAACATATTTTCCTATTATCGTAGTATTTTTTAAAATATTTCCTTCTCCAACAAATTGTAATCGAAATACTTCAGCACCTTGAGTTATCAAATTATTAATATCCATATCGTTATTAAAGATGGTATATTTAGAAGTTTCATCTAAAATTTTCCAAAATCGAAGAAAGCTATTCAGTAAAGTTTTTTCTAAAAATTATTTTGTAATTTCATAATCCATTTCATTAATAGAAACAGCAACTTGAAGAGCAGTTTTCCATTTATCGATTGCTTCTTCTATATTTCGAATGCAGTCAATATCTAAATATATTCCAATAGGATTTATAAATTATGTTCTCATTTTATCTATTGGTGTAAAATCATCTTTATCTTGCATAACCATATGTGTTCCAACATAACCACTAATAGGTCTATTAAAACTTTGTGAAGGAAATCTAGGAGGATTGCTGGAAGTACTTGGGATATCACTTATATTAGGATTTAAATGAACTTCTTGTTTATAAGTATCTAGTTTAATATGAATTAAAGTTTCTAAATTTAATTTTTAATCTATTTGTTTAGTTCTTATATCTCAAAATCTGATCCTGGTATAAAAGTTTTCTTTTATCTATGGTTTGGAGGTATTTTCATTTGTAAAATTAAATCAAATATCTATTTTTCCATTGGATTTCTACTCGTACCATTATTTGTTTCTTTTTGTTCATCATTTTTAATAAATTGAGCAAATCAGTATTTTGTTCTTGTATTGCATTTATTTTTAAAAGAATAAGATTACCATAATATTATATCATTTTTTGAATTTCATCCATATCAGTATCTATTTTTAAACCTTCAGACTTATTCTTAAAATACTTATCATTCTCCATTTAGATGATCACCTTTATAATGATTAGTCAGTTTCAAATGAATTTCCTTTTGCAAATCTTTATATTGTTGATGTTTTCTATCTATCTATTCAACTAAAGATCTCGTATTAACATATCAATTTTATTTATATTAGAAAATAATTGATCACAATAATCACAATGACTCATGTCTAATATCCTCTCTCTAGGTGCAATCTCCAATGTCTAGTTAATCGAAGATGTCTTATGAGTGAGCCAACATATCTCATGTTCATATGATCTAATAGCTTCTGAATATTGTGAAAACATTTCTAAACTAAGATCATTATTACGCTTTATAAGTGCAAATATTGTTTTCCATTAATGTAGTTTTCTGGAATTCCAATCTAGTTGTCTCCCTGTATATTTAATTTGTTTATATATATCTTCATAGATTTCACACCAAACAGTCATGGCTCTGATACCAGTTGCACCCAAACCGATGCAAATCATAACTTTTGAATCAGTTATCAAAGGTGTTATACTTTGGAGAATTAAATTGCAGCTAACACATATGTTTATCGAGAAAGGAGATAACTTTGTATTAAATCTAAGCTTTTTATGATATCAAAAATTAAGGTAATTCGACAAAAATCTTCTTTATGCATATCATCAGTATGTGCTATGATATCTATCATTTCATCAAATAAGGCAAACAAAATTTTATCAAGAGAATCTATTGAGTTTAGATATAATCCATTTAAACCATATAAATTTTTTTCCAAAAAATAAGAATTCATATAGACAATGATATCAAATATGTAGAATAGATTTATAATTTCAAACTTAAGGGTCCAATACACTTATGTACCTATTTCTTATAACATTTTGACCGCTACGACTTTTGTTTATCTTCAAGTCTTTTAGCAGGCATTTCAACCCCAACATCGAGAGGTAACTACCCTTAAAGACTACTTCAGAGACACTCATCACATCATGATTTTATTTCCTACATTCAATCGTAAATCAAAAAATAATAGAGAGCAGAGTAGAGGATTATAAGGTTGAAACTATAAAACTATATCTGCAAAGGGAGATTTTTATTTCATAGTAGAAGTTTTTTATAAGAGGATAGACTACTCTGAAGAATAGATTACAGATTGCATTCCCCTCACTATACTATAAGGGCTTATTTATACTAGTCAGATCTTATCATAAACTGATTGCATTTTATCCAATTGTAGAATTCGCCTTATCTATAAGGATTTTTCTTCTTTCTTATTGGTTGAGGAGATCTCCTTGTCTTATGGCAGATAAGTCTTCATCTTTTGCATCTTTACTTTATCTTCTTTTACTTTTGTCAATCAGATTATCTTTAGATGGCAAATTTTGTCAGCGTTGGCTTTTATCTTTGTAGCGTGGCATCTTTCTTTCCTTTACTTTAAAGATTCTTTAAAGCCTTTATCAGTCAGAAAGAACTTATCTAAAATTGTGATAGATTATCATTATTCGGAATCACTGTAGGTGTTGACTCCAGAATCTTCTTCTTTATCTTTTCCTTTGAGAAATTTGATGCCACCAGAACATGTTGGACAAATATTTTTAATATGCTTTCTGAGGTGGTAAAATCTTTTTTGAGCTTCTGGGCTTGTTCTTATTTTTCCTCATTCAATCATCCCTATCTTCACTTTTACAAAGTTTTCAGCAGCCAAGGGGGTTCTTTTGGCTAATGATATCAAGAGTGAGGTAAAATTACTCTTACATGCATAAGTTCGAAAGCGTTTTTTAAAAGTTTCTTCCATTCCAGAGACTACAGTCCTCATTCCAATACCTAGTTGGTAATGGATATCAGTCTCGATGTATCTACTAAATTCTTTCTTTAACTTGGTGTTAAAGAGGTTCAGTTGTTATCAGAAATGAATGTGATGATTTGTATTGTGTTGTGATCAAATACAAGAGCTAAGGGAAATCTGAACTGAAGATCCTGATCTTCAGGATTTGTTACAACATAAGTTTGACTAAGAAAATAACAAACTAAATCTTAGGATAATATTTGAACCATTCAAACATATCCTAGTCAAGTATCCTTATCATTCCCCCGTAAGATGAGGTGTCTCTGAGAGACCTTCATCTTATGTCTAAAATCCTCAAACTTGAATCGAGAGAGAGGTTTGGTGAGTGCATCCGCAACCTGATCATGAGTGGAGATGTGAGAAACTCGAAGCTGAGCCTGCTGGACTTGTTCCCGAACAAAGTGATAGTCAAGTGCCAGATGTTTCATCCGTGAGTGATACACTGGGTTTGAAGAGACATAGGTAGCTCCTAAATTGTCACAGTAAATGGTTGGTATGTCTGGGAGACGAATATGTAGCTCAGTAAGTAAACTACGAAGCCACATAATTTCTGCAGCAGTGTTTGCAACCGCTCGATACTCTGCTTCTGTAGAAGAGCGAGCAACCGTTCGCTGACGCTTAGAATACCAGGAAATGGGATTAGTTCCCATATAGATAACATAGGCAGAGGTGGACGTTTTTTAGTCAACATTGCCTCCCCAATCAGCATCACTATACGCACTTAATGAAAGACTTTGTGAGGCACATAGCTGAAGACGATAGGCATGAGTATGTTTCAAATACTGTAGAGTCCGTTTTAGTTGTTTGAAGTGAGTGCTGGAAGGTTTATGCATGAACTGAGATAAATTTTTGATGGCATAAGAGAGGTCAGGACGAGTAATGGTAACATACTGAAGAGACCCCAAAATACTACGGTAAAGTGTTCCATCAACACTAGCAGTACCATCATCTAGCTTCAAAACATTGGTTGTGCAGAGTGGAGTAGCACATGGTTTTACATAAGCCATAGTGAACTTGTGAAGGAGATCGTGGATGTACCTCTGTTGAGACAAAAATAGAACTTTTTTATTTTGAATAATTTCAATCCCCAAAAAGTAGCTTGGTGTGGCCAGATTTTTTAATGAGAATCTAGTGGAGATGGCATTCATAAATTGTCGAAGATGAGCTGTGGAGTTTCTTGTGAGAAGGAGATCATCGACGTAGACAAGAAAGTACATGGTGACCTGTTGATGATGATAAACAAATAAAAATGAATCACTAGCACTAGTCTTGAACCCATACTGAACTAGAAATCCCCGAAGTTCATTGTACCATGCTCGTGGGGCTTTTCTCAACCCATAAATAGCCTTCTTCAGTTTGCAAACATGAGATGGGTGATCCGGATGAACAAAGCCGGGAGGTTGTTTCATATAGACTGTTTCTTCAAGATGACCCTGAAGAAAAGCATTGTTGACATCCATTTGATGTAGAGACCAACCTTGTGATAACGCCACAGTGAGGACAACCTTTATTGTGGGATGTTTGATTACTGGTGAAAATGTTTCATGAAAATAAACCCCGGGACATTGACTGTAACCCTTTGCTACCAGCCTAGACTTGTATCGATCAACTGAACCATCAGATTGCGCTTCGTGCGAAAAATCCACATACATCCAACCACGTTCCGTGCCTCCGAAGCTGGAACCAAATCCCATGTGCCATTGCGAACAAGAGCATTATATTCTTCAGATGCTGAAGCCCTCCAATGTGGAGAACGTAAAGCTTCGGTGATAGTCCTGGGTTCATCTGTAACGGGTCCTTATCAAAATGCATTAGCTCAAAATTGTAATTATTTCAACTTTTGGCATGATTTAAACAAATTCGTTGCCAAAAGTCATCATTTAATCGTCGCAAAATACTCGACATTTGGTGACAAAACAATTAAACCGTTGCAAAAGGTTATGCCTTTTGTGACGATTTACATAAATCATCGCCAAGTACATGCCTTTAGCGAGGATTCTTCACAACGTCTCGAAAATCTGAACTTTTGGTGATAAATTTTCAATTCATTGCAAAAAAAAAGCTAAAGTCAATTTTGTTGTAGTGTCTAACTAATAAAGAAAAGTGATATACATGTCAGGGATGATAATGTATCGGCCAGGCTACCTCTTAAATAAGTAATTAAAATTCTATCTAAAATTTAGTCAAATTTGAATAACGCTTAAGTTAATCAAATTACTTTGAATAACATATTAAAATAATATTATTTTAAGAAATTAAACTAAATTAATATCATTTTTTAAAAAGGAGTTTAAACTATTCAAATCAGACTTTAAATCATCTTACAAGTTCAACATCAACCAAAAACCCAATCAACCCAATGAACCCAAGTCAGACCAAAATTGTCAAACTTAATATCCATATTAATAAGTGTCATGTTAATTACAAGTTTATATTCTTTTTCTTTTCTTTTCCCATCAGATAGATACTGCTCGAAATTTTATGCGAAGCCGGATGCAGTTTGTAGAATTAACCATAGGAAACGATGCATATTGGTCTGTAACATAGATGCTTAAAATATTAATGTCAACCATATGTTGTATTGCATAGAACTTAAAACAGAAACTGATATAGCAGTTTGTTTCTTATTTCAGAGTTTCTATTGTCGTGTCGGGGACCTGAGATGCTGATAGGCTTATGTCAGCCGATCTTGTGGAGGATTTATTAAGATTAGCCAGCTAGCGATCAAAGACAAATTAGAAATGGTCAACTGATTCCAACTTTTGGCTGCTAACTTCCTTGTTTTATGCTAACTTCCTTGTTTTATGCTAAAAATAGAAATGAAAAGAACAAGAATTCAGAATTTTTCACATTTCTTTAATTCCTTAATTTCCAAATGTTCAATACTCTTTTCCATTGGTCTTTCAGTACTCAAGTAAAGTAGGGAAGCATATATATATAGCCTTAGGTTCAGTAATTCTAAAGTATTACTTTTTTAATTCTGTAAATAACTATGTTTCAGAAGATACGCCCAGACTAAGTGGCCATTTGATTTAGTATGTCATTGACAAATCTAACAGTTTAAACTTGAAAGGCATTTTAAAATACTATATATTGAAAGAAATTAAAGGGTATTATTACTAATAAATCATCTCTAATTAATTAGTTTTCAATAGAACAAGAAATCCTCTTCAAATTAAAGATTGCCCCATCAAAAGTGCAACTTAAAAGATTACATCTAATCCAACGGTAATGCATAAGGCATTAAGTCACTCCATAATACAATTAATGATCAACTTATTCAGAGTTAAACAGTTGATAATGAGTGTATGGATCAAGTTACATAGCTTAATATGATTAAAGTGATGACAAACATAACTACAAATTATTGTAGGCTTACGTATCATCACACTTGCCGACCGTCCCATCCAGGACTGATTGGATTTTATAGTAAATCCAAGGCAGCCCTAACAGAAACGAAAGCCTCATTTACAGCTGGAATATTACTGACGATTATATGTACTTACCGGTAGGAATCAGTCAATTGGAGATCAGGAATGTTATTCCGATAAAATATTTCAAGCGCCTTGGGTTCAATCATATCCTAAACAAGTCGTCCAAAGAAAAGGAAGTACGAGGTTTGTGTTTCTTATATGCAACCTATTATTCAGATGTGGTAATGCCATAAACTTGTATATAAATATATATACAAATTATATGTTCTTCATAGACTTGAAGTGTTTGAGAGAAAAGTTAATTAGCGCGTGTGGTTCGACCATATATAAGAGTCAATTGCAGCTCAAAGTTGGCCTATAGTGTTGGCTGTGAATGTCATTAGAGCCATATCGATATTGCAAACTCTTGGGACAGTCATGTTAAAACCTACCTTCAATCCAATAGATAAAACGAAAGATAGTGAGCATATAATCTTGTACGCTTCATGTTTCACACGAAGGATTTAGCTTCATTCAATCATTTGCCATGCAACCAATGACTAACGATTACTAGTGTTTCCGGCCAATTTGTCTCGTATCCAAGTTTAGAAAACGGGGACGGTGAAAACAAGGCTTCTCCTTTATCCTGAAGCTTCAAATAGCATGCACACCAAGAATTTTTACCTTTAAGCAAACAAATTATAACACATGAATTATGAAAAGTTAGAAGTTTTAATTTGTTACATATTGTAGTTATTCTATGGTGGAAACTTTGTTGAACTGTATAATGTTTGTTTTTCTATCCAGCATTATCCTGCAACTATCCCCCGTTCAAAACTACTTTCGATCTATATTAATTAGTTGACTGCTACAAAAATCACAAGAATCTTGTTAAGGTGCGGAGTCTGAAAAGATCTAATAATATGCAGTCTTATCCTTAATTATTAGAGAAAATAGACATTAGCTAAATTCTAAATTAGCTATGCTTTTTTTAATAAAATTTCAGTTATTCATAATTCTCCACGTATCCATTCAAAAGAATTTAACGATTAATATAATTTTTTGAAATTTGTACGCACCTATCCAGTAGTTTTTTTTTTTTTTGTGATTTAACAATACTTATATTTGTGCATGTTTCATTCACCTTAATTTATGTATGGAAGTTCTAATAGCAACTAAAATTTTGATATTCAATTAATAAGCTAATGTTAGTGAAAGGTTGTGTGTGTAAGATTTTCTTAATTTTTACCAAACTATAGTGAGACCTTGTGTAGGATTTTAAACCCTATACAATTATTCTGTAACCAAAAAGAGTTTTGCGAGTTTGAATAGGACTTACTTATTAGTTAACCCAGGACAAATGAAAACTGAAGCTTACCATTGAAATAATATGCGCATTTACTATATATATGTTCCGTCTTGGACCTTTAGAACATTTCTTGACTTGATAAATTGAGAGATCTATCGTAGTTTGAAGCTGGCCAGTTCCAATGGAATTACGTATATCATTATCAGGATATGACCTGATACCTCCTGTAATTTATGAAATAAGACATTATGTATTCTCTTCATTGACAGGATTATTGAAAATTTTGATAATTAATAAAATAAAATTCAAATGCATTTATTGATATATATGGCCAATGCAATACTTGCTAAAATAAAGCTCTACTAAAAGTTGAATAACCATGCAAACGAGAAAACTACACCAAACTCAAACAACCCTTGTGAAATACAATAAGAAAAAAACAATTTTAATGTACTGTCATGATGATTTTTCCAAAGAATAATTCGCCACTGTTGTGAATCCTCAACTATAAATAACACCTAGAGCTTTGGAAAATGGTATCGTTTCCAAACAATGGACAGAATCAACATGTCCAGTCCTATCCTCCCACCAGGCTTTAGATTTCACCCTACAGACCAAGAGCTCATCGTCTATTACTTGGAGAAGAAAATAGCTTCTTCTTCAAGCCCCGAGGTCTCCATAATTGCAGATGTTAATATCTATAAGTTCAATCCATGGGATCTTCCAGGTATATATATATAGAGTAATTATACGTATCAGAATGATGATGTGTGTGTGTATATATATATATACACACACACACATCATCATTCTGATACGTATAATTACTCTAGGTTTTCATACTATGTGATTGGTTCTCTTCAGTTTCGTTCTGTTTATTTATGTTTTTCTTCTGCTTATTTTCTTTTTTCAGGGATGGCGCTATTTGGAGAGCACGAGTGGTTTTTTTTCAGCCCTAGAGACAGAAAATATCCAAACGGTTCTCGTCCCAACAGAGCCGCCGGTTCTGGTTACTGGAAGGCTACCGGAACCGACAAGCCGATCCTCACCTCCAGTGGATCTCAGTGTTTGGGTGTGAAGAAAGCTTTGGTGTTCTACAAAGGTCGTCCTCCTAAAGGTACCAAAACCAACTGGATGATGCTTGAATACAGACTTCTTGATGACACCCATCAGCTTCACAGGCTAAGAGGATCAATGCGAGTAAGTAGTCATTTTTCTTGAAAATACAAATAGAAAATGTAAGCACGTAGCCAGATTCGTATATGACAAGTCTAACGTTTAATGTTTTCTTATTTTCAGTTGGATGACTGGGTATTATGTCGGGTTCGTCAGAAGAGCAGCTCCCCACAAGAAAAAGAAGACAACTACGATAGCAGCTCTGGAAGTTCCTCCCCGTTTGCTATAGGATGCTTACAGAATCAGCAGGACGCAATGGTAAAGGAGATCAGTAATCCCCTTAAAGACTATGACTACGATATTCAAGCTTCTCTCATGGCGAACCTAGGGAGCGAAGAGGCTGATGAACAAGGACAAGCAGATTTCCAAGAGGATTCTCCCGGCTACTCTGTCACAAGTCTGGACTCCAACTCCCACCGCCCAACAGTTTCTTTCAAAGAGGCACTGGAGTCTCTGTCGAAGGTCATCTCTACTGGAACTTTTGAAGAGCTCGTGCCACCACCAAAAAAGAGTCCATACATCCACATTTCAACTTCTAGCAATGCAGAGAATCCAACCAGCATATTTCAGCTTTCTTCTTCTGCGATGCCTGGATCGTTTCCCCGGAGCTTTTCAGAGTTCATGATGTAGAAACTTTTCACAGATAAAAACCGTGTGGTGAGCTGAGACAGAGAGGACGATGACCATGTTCAATTAGACAAATTTTATCCACAGTAGAAATAAAAAAAAGTGACTCCCACCACCAATTTCTTTTCTATATTCATTTCATGCAGATGACATGATGAATAGTATTGTTTCACATTTTGATGATTTTAAATTATTAACCTTCATGTGCAAGATGATATTAGTCAAAGTGAACTGTTGAAACATTTCTATCTCTCTAATCTTTGTTGTTCTGCGGTTTTTGATTGGATAATTGTAAACATAATCTAAGATATCCAACAAATACGTACATTTCCGCTATCTAATAAAATTTAAAACAGTCTTGCTAGCAAGCAACTACGCCCACCTGCACCACAGGCAGGCAATTAATGATTTATTCTCAACTCTCAACTTATAATGATCATCTGGTTATTCAGAAAGAGTATAAAAGCGGCTTGGCAGTTAGTATCTTCATAAAAGTATTTCATTGTTGTTAAGGTCTGAAAGCCAGCTTTCCATGTATGTTCTGCTCCTCTTTTGTCCTTGCTCCCCAAGCACAAACACTTCCAGTTCTTAATTATGTTGCAACAGTATCTAGTGATCTTCGCTGTAGCATGATCTTATTAAACTAACTACGTCAAATTTGTATTATTCTTGTTATAGAAGAAACTCTCACGTTAAAGTTTAAAGATTAAACTAGAATTGCGCGAGTTTTATATCTTGAATATGGATTTTGTATATGATTAATATTTCGATAATATTAACATGATCTAGAGAGGGATCACACAAACACAGGCATATATATATACGCCCATCCTGAGTACTTGCTTAAACGAATAAAGACAAGCGAAGGAACAAATTGCGAGAGCAATAAGGAAAATCTTCATTTGTCAGGTAGTGATATGTTTGCAATATACAGTGCGAGGAGCGCCTAACATTTTATTCAATATATAGCGATATGTGCCTTTAGGATGGGTGGATGTGTGATCACATTTTGACAACGAAGTCTGAGGTCAGGTCGGCACAGAAATTTACTTACCTCACCTTGTACCAAGACACAACAAACAAAACGACAAGAAAACACCAGGAATTTTAACCCCATCAAACTCATGCATACCTCGCTACTCTCTCCTACGCCTTGAATGGTTCGATAATATTCTTGCCAAATTTATCTGCTAAGTAATCAATAAGATCTCTTGATTAGTTTTGAGTTTGTAGATAACTACATTGCAATTTTGGCATGGCCTTGGAAGGTGGCAAGGCCATAAATTGCATCTGGAGTTAACAATTGCATATAGGTAAGCACCAGAAAATTAAATTTCATACATGTTGGACAAATTACCAGATTGTTTGTACTTCGATTGAGACCTTGATTAAAAGCTTACACTTCCCCCGGGACCGAAATCAACAGCTTCAAGCCAGCAAGAGAAACTCATGACAATAATATATTGTCCCTAGAAAAAAAATTAAAGAAATTAATGATATTAACTAACCACAGAAAGGAATACAATTAGTCCATTGGGAAGATCTCATGCTTTACGGGTAAATTAAAAAGGCATCTTACAATTGTTAACAAATGCAATAAACAAGAGGCTAGCAATTAAAGATCCAAGGAATTGACTGACTTAGATCGTAAGTAAAGAGTCTCCCTAATATTATGCAAGATCACAAAAGTTCTCTCCTTCTCGGTAACAAATTTGTTCTTGAATCTCTTGTTATTCCTTTCATTCTAGATTCTATGGAGAGTGGACCCTAAAGCAATGAAATAAACTTCCAACTGGACATAATGGCTTTTGGTATGCTCAACCAGCTATTGAATGGCTTTTGAGAGAGAATCACTTGTGATATCCCAATGACAGAATTGTTTGAAAAATGGAAAGGAACAATCAAAAAATAAATGATCCATCATTTCAACACAATCTCAGCATAAGATACAAGTTTTATCCACTGCCAAAAAGTGTAGCCTACCATAGTACTGAGTCTGTTTTAATTTCATTATAAGCCACAACAAAAATGAGTTTCTAGGAATCAGAAAATTGTTCCAATTCACCTTAGGACTAGGAGGTTGCATCAAATTCCTAATTTGCTTGATGGACAGATTATAAATAAGCTTACATTTCAATAGAAATTGTCTTAATGGAGATTATCGTGTTGATAGGTAGGTTTATAGTTCAACGAGGCTTGAGGAAGAACCCAATCATTCTTCCAATCATTGTTCAGTATCAGCTTGGAAACCTAATCACCAAAGGACCAATAGATCTAGTTGCTGAGTATCTAGTTATATTAATAAGTTAATCATAGCCCGTCTAATTGTCATACCATTGTTGATCGTTTTGCAAGTTTTTCAATATATAGCCTTCCAAATACTGCAAGTGCACGGGTGTGATTTGTAGTATTTGAAGCTTCGATCCCATGAGGAAGGTGAACTAATCTAATCCTATGTTATTTAATCCTTGGAAAATTTAATAAAATGAAAATAAAATTGCAAAGAAAAGTAAATACGGTAAAGTGATTATTAAGAAATTAATTCACAAGTTTAATACAAAAAGAAATTGAAATTGAGTAACACAAAAGTCACAATGGAAATTAACCAATAAGAGTTACCAAATTATGAGAGAGAGGATTTTTCCTATCATCAATGCTAATCTAGTCAATTATGTGTTATTGTGGTGTCTGTTCTAGATTATCGTAGGGTCGATTACTCTCTCTCAAGTTATAATCATAGAACCTTAAATTATAAACCTTAATTGAACTATGGAATTTACAATCTCTTAATTAACAAAAGGTCTACAACTTTAATTAGATCTTACGCCCTCTAATAAACTAATAAGTCTCACATAAGATCTCTCTCCGTACAATAATCGATATGATTAATCATGTGGCCTATTGAATCGTTTAACTTTTATTAATCCAACCCAATCATTTTTATTCAGTTTACCTTCTCGGTTTATTACTGAAATATGCAAGTCCCACAATTAATTACAACACCCAATCAAAATAACACAAAAATGACTATACTAACATTGAATCAAAGTAAAATCCCGAAGGAAAAGTTAAAACATCATCAACAATCCAAGATCTACCATCATACAATCCATCACCATCTCATACATTAAATGAACATAAATAAAGATAGAAAGGAGAAATAATTTGGATCGGATAACCCAGGAAGGCAACAGCGTCGGAAAACCCACTTTCTCTCTCAACTTCTTCCTCTTCTCTCTCTTCTTCTTCTCTCCCTTGAAGCTTTCCCAAAATGGCAAAACTGGAGGCTCCCTTTTCTTGTCTTCTCTTTTTCTCTTTATAGTCATTTATAATTAGGGAAACTCTAGGGCTTTTCCCGTGCCCAAAAGGTCTGAAATGTCCCAAAAAATTGAAGTTTGGAAAGTCAGGGTGCATTGTCTATCGTACAGGCCACGATCGTGGCCCCCTGTTTGGCCCTCTGCCACGATCGTGTCTAGCGCTTTTGTCATAATCATGGCATACTAGCCACGACCATGGCCTTCTATTTTGATTTGGGCCTCTTCTGAAACTCCTCCATTTTTTGATATTAGCCCTTAAACACTAGCAAACTCATCAAGGCACCTCAAATACACAACATTGAAGCTCAAAAGCATGCTCTAATCTATAAAACACTTAAAACACAAATATCTAATTAACTAATACAATTCTAACCTAAGCATGCATTAAACAATCAGATTAACAACTAAACACACATCAAACTACCCACTAAACATGATGCAATCAACAACTATCGACATCCCCACACTTAAACTTTTGCTTGTCCTCAAGCAAAAACTAAACAAACCGACGCACAACATACAACATACACACAATTGCACTAATGAAGCAATGTCATCAAATTTCACGAAACGAATTTAACTTCGAACACTATCTTTCAAGTTGTTCTAACTTATTAACTTGCAAATTCTGCGTCTAAGTACCTTGGGCCAAATATACAACTAATCCAGACCTTAATGCTAAGTTTATTCACCCCTATCACTTGCACACACATATTGATAATTATTCGTTCAATAAAAAATGTAACTAACTCTAAGTATGTTTTTATAAAAATTCAAGTTGTTCATAAAGATCGGTAGGTTTTATTTGACAAAACAATGTTTTTATTGATTTTATAAACATAAACCTAGCCTTTTAATTGAAGACAAATATTTGTAATGAATGTCGACCTAATTACTCAACTAGGTCATGTTTTTATTAAACGGCTTGGTTGGAATGTCATTATAGCCTTTTGATGCAAAGGCACACATTTGTGATATGTGTTAATTCGATTACTCAGCTACATCACATTCTCAAATGGATAATAACTCTATTCGTAATCCAAAGGCTAGCGAAATAGTTAATAAAATTTTATTTTTTAACACAAAAAATCTACTCATTTCTTTTGCTAGTAATTCTTATGAAAAGGTACTAATGATACTACTTATTCGATTGGCCTAAAATTATAAATGAATAAGATAAATTCCTAGGGTGAATACACTAACATCATATCCGAATTAACCTGCATATTTAGCCAAAGTAAAACTAGGTCACTAATTTCACAAGCTAATAAATCTTTGCAACCTAAAAGACTATGTTCAAAGTTAAACCGATTTCGTTAAGCCCAAGCCATTGATACAATCAAACAAATCACATAATGCACCCTAAACAAACTAACATGCAAAATTCACATTCGACATAAAAGCATACAACACATATCCCTCCCCACACTTAGACAATACATTGTTCTCAATATGAGAAGAGCCAAAAAAAACACAAAAGGTGGGAACAAACGTAAAATAACACAAAACATAAAGACAAAGTTTAAAAGAGAAAGGATTAGAACATAAAACTGTCATAGTGATGGAGGTGGTGATGATGAAGGAGGTGGTAGTTGAACACCTTGACCCTCAAAGTATCTGTGAATGCGTTGGATGTCCTGGCTCTGGCATTTATCACTACAACAAAAAGGTACATTTGGCGTCATCTTGTAAACGTCGTAGAAGCTAATAAGACATCGCAAAAAACCTTCTACGACGTCTATTAAAACGTCACAATAGACGTCGTAGATTGTGGGGTAGGTAATAGGTTTCTGCGACG
>JAOTBA010000007.1:15915434-15931996 GCA_025629845.1 Erythroxylum squamatum
TTACAAGATGCACCACCTCGAGCAGTCTCCCTAAAAGCTACCCTTATCCACACAAAGAGCCAACTGCCAACTAACGGCAAAAGCCTTCCTCCAAATAAGTACTAGCATAAAAGAATTAAGATGCCTAGTTGATCAACACAGAAGCAAGATGAATTATCATTAGACCAGTAGCGTATAAAAAACCCTACTTACAAGAGAGACAGAGAGTGAAAAGATGCATATATATGAAGAAAAAGAAAACCCTATCACCGGATGTCACAACCGTGAAGTGATTCAATTAATTTTATGCAATATAATAATAAATGATAAATAATACAGTATAAAAAGTTAATAATTGTATATTAAAAAATAACAACGAATTTTTAATATATATGAAAGGACCAAAAAAATTTGTTTACATGACTAATTTTTTACAATATCCTTATAATTTAGACATTATAAATAAATTAAATTTATATAATAACTTCAAAAGGTATGTCAAATGGTGAACGGTAAGGTAGATAGTATTTCTTTGCAAATATACTAATGATAAATTATAATTTATAGATAATTGAAAATTATATACAAATTTTAATAACTATGAAATTTTAATATGTATTAGAGGTCTGTTTCATAATAATTTTAAATATAATAATGTTTTAACATATATATCACACACGTTTACACTTCTAAAATGTTAGTTTGTCTAATTTAAGTATTTATTTTTTAATAAAACTTATAATAAATCATAAATTATACATATAAAAAATGTCATAATTAGATATTAATATTGGAAAATGTGAAATTTTAATATAAAATAAGTTGTATTAATTTTTTGGAGCAGTAAATTTTTTTCATCTAAATAAGGTAAGCATCAAACGCTAGTGGTCTTCTTTATATTTTTTAAAAAATATATTAAAATGTTTAAAATATATATTTTCCATAATGCAGAACTTAAAAATTATTGTTTTGTTAATATAACAAACAGGCAAATAATAAAGTACATCGCCTTGTAGTAGTCAAAAGGACTTCATTATAATACAAACAAGAGTACATGATCTTCTAGTAGACCAAAGGATTTCATTACAATACGAGCAAGATTTTGCAATGTGTTCAACTTAACTATTCTTTTAAAACTGATGTGATACAGACATGTGGTGTCGCTTAAGATGAGGTGGTATGATAGACACAAGACCACCAAGCGAAGGTCGCATATTTGACTTGTAATTGCGCTTGTCATAGGGGCTTCTGTAAAATTTTAGGAATGGTAAGAAAGACTTGTTAGAGTTGTCAAATTTACAGTTTTTTTAGAAAACAAAAACATGGCAGGTGATCAAAAATAGAGGGTTGTGGGGTTTGCGGTTCAACAATTTTAATTGACTCAGTTGTAGTGAGACGATGTGGAATGGGAGTCAATGGGAATAAAGTTTTGTTGGTGGCCGTTGCATAACGATTGATGTTTCGACCGCACGTTCTACCACTGGGTGACACCAAGGAGATAGATCTCGCATTCAATGGGTCAATCTGTGCTGAGCTTAAAGAAGACTTGCTAGTAGACCCTATTTCTAAAGAAACTGGGCGAGTTAAGGTAAGATACCAGGGTTTGGCTAAGTTAGAATGTTGCGACACAACAAATGAAAACCTTGATGAGGACGAGCCATTTTTAACTGTTGATCTTATAGACGAAGGGTGAAATCGAAGGGAAGATACTTGCGGATGATTGTGCGAATTATAGAATTCTAATGATTCTTCAAAGTCCAGTAAACATACCACTGTGGTGATTGTTGAAAATTCAACAAAATGGTCGAACACCCTGTAATAACAATGAAGATTTGAATTATAAGTAAACAAAAGACGGTGCATTAGAAAAATAGCAAGAAGAAGGTAAAAGGTATAACATAACTGGGCAGTAGTAATAGGTTGATGTATGTTAAGAAAGTCTTTGACATGAGTATTTTTCATAAAGATGTTAAAAGTGGGATAAAATAAACAAGAATTAGACATATAAATAAGAGGCATATAAATAACAGTATTACCTTTCACAGATAAGAAAACAAAGATGGCGGGTCGATTACAAAAGCTCTGTAAAGTTTGGACGGCTAATAGTCGGCAACAATTTTCAATGTCGGTAAAAGTACACTTATGAAAGTTAAAGCAGACCTGAAAAAGCCTGACAAGATTAAAAAAACAAATTATAAGAAAAGATATGACAAAGTTAAATGAAGTCAGTGATCTAAATCTAATTAAATGTTTTTGGTAGAAAACTATCAATTCACAATGCAGAAAAGACAAAATAACGTTAATAAAAACTAAATTAATAATTGAATAATAATATTAAAAAATGTGTATTCGTCTGCTTAGTATATATATACTTAATAAATAATAACATGAAGGGATTAAAAAATTTTAGATAATTAATAAGAACATAATTAAGTATTAACTAATAACTAATAATAAATAACAATTAACTGAAATAATTAATTCAAATAATTTAGTCCCAATCATGAAGAGCTCTATATATACTTAACATTAGTATACAATACTTAATAATAATTAGCAATTAATAATGCAAGATGGTCATTAATATATATACTTAGTATTAGTATATAGTACTTAATAATATACTTAATAATAATTAACATGCAATTCACGGTTGCGACATTAGTCATAACCGTGAAAAGCTATATGTATACTTAATATTAGTATATAATACTCAATAATAATAAACAATTAATAATGAACCAAGATATATACTTAATATTAATATGTAGTACTTAATAATATAGTAATAATAATTAATAATGCATGGTTAATAATTAATAATTAATATAAGTCACAAGGCTTAGACAACAATAACGGGTGATGAAAAAGTGTTGTCGTCAACAGCGTGCTTGTTAGATGGTAAGTGTATAGAGCTTGGACAATAATGGGTGATGAAAAAGTAAGAAAAATTATAGTTACAAAAATATATATAATAAAAATCAAGGTCGTGACTAAATAAGTGACATACGTGACAATGACAGGTAAGGTGTAAAGAATGCTTTTATAGGTTATCATAAGAGTTTTGAAAAAAATTAACATACTTGCATCAAAAAGCAGTATAAATTAATTGTTCACAGTTTTTTTCGTATGGTTGATAAGGCGACCTCCAAAATAAACGTAATGAATCGTGTGAATCTACAAAAATCGAAACAAAAGATATAATTTTTAATATGATTAATAATCAATTAAGGAGGATAAAAATTGAAACACATGTACAATGAAAAACTATATATATTGTAACTTGCAGTTTTCGTGAAGTGAACTTTCGGTAATCTTGTTTAAGGGGAAAAATCTTCAAATAATAGCAAAATAAAGGAAGAATAAAGCTTTAAAACAAATTTAGACATAAGAAATGTCAAAAATGAAATTTAGAACAAATACATGTAAACAATATTGTAGATAATTTCTGTCGGTTTTAAAAAATAAAAAAGTGAATAAAAGGTAAGTGGTAGAGTTAAAAATTTACTAAAACAGGCCTAGAATTTTCATCGTAACCCCTACATAAGCGAATCCTTCTGTTAGTTCAGTGAAAATTCATTAATTGTCAAGTTCTCTACATTTCAAAGAAACAAACCAAGAACACAAAGTAATAATACCCGATAAACTGTGAAGCAATATTTATCTTTCTTTATTTTGAAAAATACAACATTTATTTATAATGGAAGAAATATAAAAAGGATTTATTTAAAAAAAACATAAGATGTAAGAAAATTTGATTGTATTCATAATATTATAATAAAAATATTTTAAATAAAACATAAGATGTAAGAAAATTTAATTGCATTCATAATATTGTAATAAAAAGTATTGTTACATTACTGATAAATATGCTCTCTCTCCGGGAAAGGCAAGCCTTTAATTTTTTGTGGTCAACTTAACATTGTGACCGTTAGCTTTCAAGAACCATTCAATACAAGAGTTGTTACAAAAATTTTTATGTGATCAGAAAATAATGTTAATGGGAATACCTATTTGTTCATTATTGATATAATCTTGCTTCTTTGTCCATAAAAAAACAAAACATAAACAAAACAGTAGAAAAAGGCAAAGATCTTACCTGACTTTGTGAGAGAGGAGTTTGCTTGGTTAGATAATGAAGCACAACCTTTTTTTTTAATCGATTAGGGAAGATCTTTAAGCTCATGTACTGCTTCTGTGTTGCTCATTTTGAACAAGTAAAACAATACGAAGAAAAACACACAAAGTAAATACAATGGAAGATTTTACGAAGGTAATTGTTGATAAACAAAATTTAAACGGTAACGAATGCATGTGTAATAAGTTGAAAGCAAAATTAATTATCTTTAGATTTAATTTCTAAAAATTGAATAAATTTCATTTATAACATTATAAAGCATAATTAATTAATTTTTAGATTTAATTGCCAACAACTGAATAAATTTCATTTATAACATTAAATCGACGACCTATCTGTTGAGATATTCTCTAAATAAATTTCATTTATTTGGACATAGTGTGAATAAATTAAAGACTTATGATCTCAAATAATTACAGTATAGACTACATTTTATTTATGTTTGACTTTAAGTTTTTAGATGTATTCTTTTATCTCCAAACTTTTAAGTAAATCACAATCTAGTAAACAATTTTAAATAATTTATATTGAATCAATATTTAATGATATATTTTTTAATTATATATTTAAACTTGGTAGCGCCAAACATCTATTTAAGAATAGATGACACCATACATCTTTCTTTGGTAGGACAAAACCTAATGTTCTGCGAATCTAAATTAATCTTAATTTGTAACGGATTCAAAGTGACAAAATGACAAAAGCACACATAAAACAACAATATGATAAATCCTTGCGTAGTAACAATATCAGTGCTTACATACCCTGTCGAGGCAAACTTTCCCATGGAATGTTTTTCATACTAAGGGTGGTTTGATCTTTCCAACTGCTGCATTTAATGTCACAATAGAAAATAATTAGGATTGCTGACAATTTCAAATTTATAGGTAATAGCACGAATTATAAGCAATATCTTACCTACTGAAAAGTAGATTTTTACTGACTGAAGAATATTTTCTGTAGATCTTTATTTTGAAGAAAACAAATAAATGTATGAGTTTAAAGCTATCTAGACAAGTCATTTCCAGTGTCATAATTAAAATACCATTATAACATCAACAATCTAAAATTATGTTTTGTTAACTTAATATTAGCAAACAGGTACACAAAAAGCTAGGAAATATCTAAAACATTGATGGCATGCTCAAAAAGAGAAATAATCTCTTCATTCATATTTTCATCCATTAAGTCAAGAAAGCTTAAAAAGTAAGATGAATACCTGCTAAACTTTGACATCCTTAAAATCTACATGAGCATTTACTTGTGTATTAACATTATTGAAATCTACCAACATCAGTTATCAAAAAATTACTTTTGATTAGTGAATTTTTTCTCCTTCCTAGGAGGTTTGCTGTAACCAATAACAGGAAAAGGGAGCAACATCATTTTTCCTGCACAATAATAGTAACCAAGCCAAGTTGTTAAACTTTTAGAAGGCATTGGGAAAAAATTGCTCAAACAAATGGTAAAGACAAACCGAAACAAACAAACCCTAAAAACCAGTATGAGCTACATATTAAGGGGCCTTCGTCGACTTTTTACTTTAGGCGCAATACTTAAGTGGATACTAAAAGATGCATAAACAAATAAGGCATCACAAAAATTCACAGGAATGTCAAATCTTACCAGATGCAATGGGTCAGTCATATGCATCAAACCAAAAACATGCATATATGCCGAGAATCATAAGCAGTAGAAAAACTTAAGACTAATTAAAAAAAGAGTGATCAATCAATGTTGTAGATAAGATGAAAACTGTTGCAACTTTTGGAACATAATCCTCGTCAACATAAGATCTGAAAATTCAAATGACACGGACATGATGTAACTAAGGCCGTATACATTTCAACTGGACATAAGAACGGGAAAGAATTACCTTCTTCATGAAACAAATTAGCACTATTTGCCTGACGTGACTCCATGTAGATGCATTGAAAAGCTAGTGTTTGCCTACTAACATTGTCTGCCAAATAATAAATCTCACACGACTACGATATTGAAACATGCAAAACTATATTCACTTAGCAAATAACAAATGATTCTTACCATTTTTTTCTTTATTGGCAAGAGCATGCAATAAGACTACTGTTAGTTGTATATCTAACTACAAAGTGAACAAAAGAAATTATATAAGTTATAACTCAAATCACAGAAGTTAGGAAAATATATAAATTTGGAAGTTAGTAAGAAACTTAGGTAAATGGAAGTTAGTAAGAAACGAAGGTAAATGGTGACAAAATCACAGAGGTTTCATTATGAGAAATGATAATAGTAACTTAGACCCAGAAAAACGAAGAGATGAAGCCGATGGCAGAAAAAGAGAGGAAGCTGGAGGAGTCACCATAGAAGAAGGTTCTGGAGAAGAAGAAGAAGAAACTGAAGTGAGTTGCTTAATAATTAATAATAACAGCATCAATAATAACATGCACATGCAAGTCATGCGAGTTATTTATTAATTGGGTTGATAGGTTTCGAATTAATGTTGTTAATTCGGTTGATAGGTTTCGAATAAATGTTGTAGAGAATACCAAATTTTATTAGTGTGAGATTTTGTACGGTTTCAGTCGATTAATGTTAAGATTTGTTTCATATTGTAATTAATTAATTAAATTAAATATGATTAATTAGTTGATTAATTAAAACATAATTTATTGAATAATTAATTATTATATATTTAACATATATTTAACATATATTAAAAATATAATTAATTAATTATATTAACAACCAATTAATAATAATAATTAATTAATAATAACACAATTATAACTAAACTAATAATTAAATAATAATATAAAAGGATTAATAATAACATACCTATTTATTAATTAACAATAACCATTGATGTGAAAAAGCCTGGTAAAAAACAAAATAACATGCACGGTTGTGACTTAATGAGAGTCACGCCTATGATTACTAAGTCACAGGTGTGATTACTTAACATTTGAGTCACGTCTATAACTATTAAGTCACAGTCGTGATTACCCAAGATGAGTATATAATACTTAATAATATAATAATAATAATTAATATACAATTCACATTTGTGACTTATTAATCATGAAGAGCTATATATATACACTTAATATTAGTATATAATAATTAATAATAATTAACAATTAATAATGCACGATCATGACTAAGATATATACTTAATATTAATATATACTACTTAATGATATAGTAATAATAATTAAAAATGAATGGTTAATAATTAATAATTAATAATTAATTATATTAACAACCAATTAATAATAATACAATTATAACTAAACTAATAATTTAATAATAATATGAAAGGATTAATAATAACATGCCTATTTATTAATTAACAATAATCGTTCAAGTGAAAAAGCCTGGTAACAAAAAAAAACAAAATAACCTGCACGGTTGTGACTTAATAAATCACAACTATGAGTGGGAGTTACGCCTATAACTATTAAGTTACAAGCGTGATTACTCAAGATGAGTATATAATACTTAATAATAATATAATAATAATTAATATACAATTAACGGTTGTGACTATCATAACCGTGAAAAGCTATATATATACTTAATATTAGTATATAATAATTAATAATAATAATAATAATATAATTAATTATATTTTATTAATCATTTATTTATATTATAATTAACTATATTTTAATGATATTTAATTTTAAAATAAAAAATATATGTGTCACAGGTGTAAAGGGATTAATTAGATTTTAATTAATTAATTAATTAATTATGTTTTAATTGATTAATCAATTACTTATCGTTTAATTAATTAATTAATTATGTTTTAATTGATTAATCAATTACTTATTGTTTAATTAATTAATTAATTATATTTTAATTATTTATTACAAATGTGTTAACAGTTTTAATTAATTAATTATATTTTAATATTTAAATAAAGAATATGTGTCATAGGTGTGACATAAGTGTCACACCCGTGACATTTCTCTAATAATAATAATAATAATAATAATCACAGCTGTTAAGTCATAACCGTTCATCGAAATCAGAGGTTGTGACTAATAAGTCACAGACATGAGTACAGTAGTAATAGTATAAAGAATCGAAGCCGTTAGATGAAACGGACGGTTGTCCTTAATAGATGGTAAGTAAGTGAAGTCCAAAATAGCGAGAAATAAAAAATAAGAAGTCACGCCTGTGAGCAATAAGTCACTGGCGTGACGATGAGATGGAAGCTAAGGGAGCCATTGGATCAAAGAGATGGTAGAATGAAAATGTGTAATCATTCATCCCATTTGTCCTTAGTATATATACTTAAAAAAGTATCTACATTTCCTATTTGTACTAAAATAATCTTGTCCTTTCCTTTACCGAGTAAGTCGATACCACATGGAAAAGTAACCCAAGCTTACTTTGACTAACCTCATTAAAAATAATTAAAATTTTTAATGTAATCGTAAAAATTTTAAAAATTTTAATTTTTTAATATAGTTTTTTTAAATTTTTTGTTAAATTTAGTTTAATAATTATTATTATTAAAAATTGATCAATTTATTAGTTTATCAGCAGGTTTTTTAAAATTAATAAGTTCTTATAAATCAAAATAAATCAATTAATTTTTAACAATCTCTTTTTTAAATTAAATTTTAAATTATTCGATCGATAAAAATAATCTTTATTAATCATATTTTAAATTCTTTAATTTTATTCAATTCTACTCCAAAAAAAATTTATAATACACTGGTGCAATAGTAAATGAACTTTAATGTTTCCCTCTCAAATGTTTAAAGTAAATCCTTTATATTATAAAAATTAAAGAAGCTACTTTAGGGTTTAGTCTAAAGTAATTAAAGAAACCAACCTCACCATGATCGCACCAGTTACCTGCTTCGTATAAAAATTGAAAAAAAAAATCGAATGTCAAATCAAAAATTTAGGGTTTTATTTTTAAAGCGGAAGTAGAAGAGAGCGAAAGAATTTAGGGTAATTTTTTGAATTATTGTTTAAATAAGACATATTTCTTATTATTAAAACTTAACAAAAAGTGGAAATTGTTAAGGATATGCCTTCACAGTCTAGGCTAGGCCCAAAGTTAACGGATCAAGCTTGAGGTTAGACTTGGACTGCCTTTTGGATGTAGTATACATTAGGCTAGCCCCTGGCCCTGGGTCTACATGAATTGCACTCCGGTTTGATGCAATCCTTGCCTTACATTTCATTTACAGTGAAGAGGCATTCAGATACGTATCTATGGCTATAATATAAAGTTGTGTACCAAAATCTAGGCAGTAGGAGTGAATACAAATTTAAATATCTCAATTCTTTCTGACCACTAATTAATTAATATCACTTCCTGAAGCTAATTTCACATGCTAGTGAGATAACTTCAAACTTAAAGTACAACTGTTGAGGCAGATGCAATGTTACAGTATCGTTATTGAGTTTGGTCCCATACGTCAGACTCTTATGTGTCTTTTTCTTTCACATTCTAGTTATTGACTGCTCGATGATGTAATATGTTAATTTATGTCCTACAGATAATCGCTTTGATTATAGTTTAGTGACAATTATTTAAAGGCATTCTTTATCTTATACATGTTTAGATCTATGTGATAAAATCCATAAGATAGTTGTACATTACAAACGAAATTATAGTGAGATTATAATTATGAGATTTATATTGAATTTATGTATTACTCCTAAATATTCCTAATCATTGTTTTATTAAGACTGGACATTAATAAAATACAAAAAGACTAGCACATGTTATGTTTTTCTTTACGAAAAAAGTAGTTCATCTCATACGCTAAAGTATGGAGATATTTAAATAAACATGTAGGTACTTATTAGAGAACATGTTTACTGAACAGACCCGATATGAAAATTTTATTTAGAACATTACTTGTATGTCTATAGAATTCTCATTGTGATGATTGTATAAGTGATTATTTAACCTGAGATCACCAAAGTTATGTTATATAGGGATTACTATGTTTTTATACTACTTATAACCTATTTAATCATGAGACTTTAATTGGTAGTTATTAGATGTAACATGAACTATATATATAGAGGTAGTTGTGTGATCAAGATATGATTCATCACCCTAAAATAATTAGAAAGAATGTTCCGTTGTTTTCGATTAGTATTGATTCAAGAAATCATTGGCCAAGGTAGAATGACACTTTGTAAATATTTTACAAATGTCATTAATTGAATCAATAGCTAATGACAAAGAACTAATATGATTGGACTCAAAATAAAGGGAAGGAGAAATTGATCGTTCACAGCAATGAAGAAGTGGACGTAATATCTATAGGGGATGTACGTACTGAACTTTGTTGTAAGGTTCATTTGGGTTTTACACGACACATTTTATATATGATCTTTTGATCAATTTTGGACAAAAAGGGTTAATGTTTTGTATTTAATTCTTTTATTGTACAGTTGTTGCTTAATGCAAAACATAAAGGTACAACCTTCTTGTTATATGGTTTGTATAGAATGTGTCTTACCTTGAATTAGATAAATGCTTCTTCGTATCTTGCTAAACAAGTTATGAAATGAAGGACCCTGATGAATGAGAAATCACACATGGTATGGCATATAAGTTTAAGCCATATTTTCAGAGCTAGGGTTGAGAGATTGATCAAGGAAAGCATTTCTCAATTCTAGATTATGATGATCTGGGAACATGTGTTGACTGTTGCAGGGGTAAGTTGACTAATAAGGATATTGAGATCAACTCATGCTTCTGACTTATTGAGTATGATACATAAATATATCGGTAGACCTTATACAATTACATTGTGCAATTACAAATGTATTATGACATTTGTTGATGATTATTCCCATTAAAGATATGTGTTCTTGCTTAAAGACTGAAGGTTGAGAACCAATTGGAAAAATTGATCAAGATAGTCAGATTTGGCTGTAGAGGAGAATATGATGGCAAACATGATATTTCAAGATTTTAAAAGGTCCGCTTGCCAGATATTTAGAATCAGTTTGAATAGTGACTTAATTCACTATGCCGAGCAGTTCTGAGCAAAATGGTGTGTTGTCGAAAGGCATAACAGCACCCTAAAGGACTTGAAGAAGTCAATGCAAAACATGACTGATCTACCTAATTATCTAAAAGATTAGAAACACTTGCACACATTTGTGAATGGGGTTGCCCTACTGAGGTAATATAATCCTTATGAAGAATGATTGCATAATTGATGTGTTCATTGCTATTTAGTAAAATATCTTGACCACTTTAAGGCTACAACTTTTACTGTAGAGGAGGGACCGGAAGTTCGGAACAGTGGAATCACAAACATCTAAGTTTCTAGAATACCATGTCTATAATGATGGTGAGCCTATTGACCCTTCGGATGATAGCAGGGCGGATACTACAATTATCATGTAATCACTACTTATACAGTTAGATCTAATGGATCTAGGTCTTTGTACTGTACCTGTACCTGTACAGGAAGAGGAACTCATACCTATAGACACAGAGGTTTCTGGAGATACAAGATCTAATACATTTAAGTGAATCCACTAGAGTGAGACGCTCTGCCATCCCATCTAATTACATAGTCTATCAGGTGTACAGGACTATGTTATTAGACATGTTCAGATCCAGTAACTTTTACATAAGTTATTTTTGGACCCAATATATATGGTATAACCTGAAGGATTTTAGGATCCAGATGGAACTAACATGGTTTGTGCGTTAGGCAGATCAATATATGGTTTACATCAAACCTTCCAAAAGTAATACCTTACATTTGATAAGGTTTGGCCTCTTTCAGCTTCATAGAAAATAAAGTTTAAAAGATGCTTGTATTATGAGGTCAAGGGGAGCAAAGTTATCTTCCTATTACTACATGTGGATGATACATTGCTCACGTCAAATTACTTGACCATGTTGTATGAGGTTAAGCAACTTTTGGTCAAGAACTTTAATATGAAGGACCTTGGTGTAACATCTTTTGTCCTAAGAATTCAAGTTCACCGAGACATATCTTAACACTTATCAGACCTCTCATAGAATGCAGTATAGCGAGTGCTAAGATACTAAAGAAAAGCAAGGATTGTATGTTGTCACATAGAAAAGTCAACAGACTAAACCTCGTAGGGAATTCAGATTCAGATTTGAGTTATGTGTTCGGATGATATAAAATCCTCTTAAGGTTATAGTTTTAAGTTTGCAGATGGTACATTGTCATAGAAGTGTGTTAAGAAGACACGGGTAACTTCCTCGACTATGCATGCATAGTGCATGCTATGGGGCTGCTTTATAGACAATTTAGCTTAGAAACTTGATTGCTGAGTTGTCTGTGGTTAATTCAGTGGCTAGACCCATTTGGTTGTAATGTGGTAATCTTCTTGCTGTGTTGTTTAATAACAACAAAGAATCTCACAGGGTCTTAGCATTTAAAGTCAATTATTTGGTTATAAAGGTGTTGATACGAAAAGGTGACATTAAGATTTAGAGCATTTAAAGACTGAGGAATTATAAGTTGATCCTTTAACTAAAGGACTTCGCCCACTTGTGTTTATGACATAAGTATATAGTATGGGTGTTTTAACGTCTTTAGACACTATTAGTTAAGGGATCATTAAGTTTGCTCCATGTACATTTGTATATTTTGATGTATTATGACATTATGACGGTTCATCAATAAAGATGATCATCGTTTATCCTCAGTAATACGTGTTGTCATACATTGCCATAATACGTATAAAAGTCATAAGATTTGTGTCGATCTTAAGTATTTAAAGGTCATTGGGCATATCTATAGATAAACCTTGTGCCTATGTCATTTAGACGCATACAGTTTTAGTATGGATATCTATGAATTTGACATGACATAGGGGGATATAAGTTTTTAATCCCATAAAGGTTCTCTAATGCAGTTTAGCATTCAGTTGGAGAACATAAAGGTTTTCTCTAATGCTATTTAGCATTAGGTGAGAGAAAACAGTATTTCTTTAATATAGTTTAGCATATGCGGTTTAACATAAAGTTAGAGGAATCGAGACCTACAAACTAAGATGATATAATTTAGATCATAAAGGTATCATCCTAGTTTGCCACACTCCATTTGTCTATTCATGTTAGTGAGGTATTAGGTATACGTGATTGTATTGGATCTGTGTCGCACATGATACATGTATCTGATACTTTTTGGTATTGAAAGCCTTGCAGGACATAATGAAAGACTTTCATTATCTTTGGATCAAATGTTTTGTTTTTAAAACCTAGTCGACTAATTAAGTATTGTGGCTTAACCAAGTTTTTAAACTAGAGTCAAAACTGCAATTAATGCTTGTCCAAAGGAGAGAATATTGGACAATTTTGTCCTTTCCCATAAAGTTGGAAAACTATTAATTGCATTTTTTTAGTTTTTAAATAAATTATCAGTTAAGTTATGTAATTTGATTCTAATAAAGATAATAAAGTGGCCCAATAAATGATCTAGATTAATGGGTCGAAGTTCAGGTAAAAAATGGATCCGAATTAGTATTGACTAGACCCATATCGACCTTGTGATGGGGAAACTCGATATAGAAGCTATATAAAATTTAAGGTCTCTTATAGTTGCTCATATCAATCGTAAGCATAAGGAATCTCTGACCCGTTAGGAGAGCTTATGTATTGAGAAAACTGTACAAAGGCCTAAACCACGTGTTGAGAAACACTTTCCATAAAAGTCCCAGAAGATTCGTGATTATTTGAAACTCGGAATCAGCATTGGAATCAGCGATAAAACTGAAATCAGATATTCCGCATTACCTTTATTTTTAATCCTTTCATGTTGATCCTAGATACGTAATAAGGTCTATACTGCCTATTACATTTTGTTCCTTTCGTTACCTCCATTGGAGTGTCATACATGCATAGGATATGGTTATGACTCGATGATTGTGTGTCAAACGCAAGAAGATTTCTAGCAATGATGACAAGGATCAATTCATTTGTCCGAGTGGGAATTACAGAAACGACCATTTCAAAGGCGGAAGGGTTCGTTTAGTCCTACCAAATTATAGATTTCAGATACCTTCCTCTGCCCAATCGGTCGGTCTATGTCCCTCTCTAAGCCTTACAAAGTGTTGTTACGTTGTGTGGTAAACCAATCTTGCCAACTTGACAATCTTCCAAGGTGTGAACTGCAAAGCACCCACTGGGTTCCTCTGTTTCTCACCTCCCGTTTGAAGTTTGAACAGATCAAATTGAAAGCAGAATTTCGTTTACTTTTTTGAGTTCAGATCTTTTGTGGATCCATTTTATTCAGTTTTCCGACGTTACATGGGAAAACTCCCAAATCGTAGATATACATTAATAATGTAATCGATGAACCACTTGCATTTTGTACACACCTAGGAAGTCTTTACCTGCTGGAACTGCCCCCACGCAAATATTCAATGAATTTTGGACAGCCTACCTAAAGATACCTACAAGGAAGAAACACGTTTGTCACTTGTAAGTAGGCCTAAAGCCACTGCGTGTTGTCGTTCTACCTTATTATATGAACTTTGGAGAAAATGAAAGGTCAACATTGGGGGTCAGTTCGATTGGTCCACGTCTTAGAATTTGAAATTTATATATAAAAAACTATTCAAATTTTTTTTATTAGGAATTGAGTTTATTTTATATTAGAAACTCCAAGAAACACTTAAATCAAGTTTATTATTTAACTTGAACCCGTAAATTCTTCAATTATTATTTCTTTGAAGATTTTATTTAATACAATTAAAAAATATTGGTAAGCTAATATATTTTTTGAAATTTTATTTGATTAGCATTAAAAAAGTAAAAGTAAAAGTAAAAGTCAACAAATTTTACTAACAAGGCTCATCATTTTATGAGAATACGAGAAAGGGATATTAATTATACGCATTTTTACAAAGAGTTTATTTCCGTTACTCGAACTTATAATCTTTTGATCGCAAAGAAATATATTTTTATATGCAATAAAAAAGTAATAATTATAAATTCAGAATTTTTACTCAATATATATATATATATATATAATATTTATTGGCACTTCTCATTGTACATAGAGAAAAGGTACGAGAAAAATCCCATCGAACCAAATTTTTTGTTTGAACTTACATACATGCCAAATCACAACAGTATAACTAACATATATTGAGTACATTCTTATTATAAGAAATTTGTCATAAACTAATAACTAAAAGCTTCACGAGATCTTAGAGGGTATTTGGTTGACTAAAATAATCATTCTGGTTCTATCTGAATTTGATGGGGCCAGACGCCACTGTTTGGATCCATAGGTCTGGGTGACTTTAGCTAGAGAATATCTGCAAAACAATGAAAGGCACGCTGGGGGTTGATTGCCGGCAGGTCCCTCCGACGCTCAAGTTAGTCTTTTTGTCAGGGTTTCGGGTAGCTATGAATAGATAATATCAGGGTTCTAATATCGTACCTGTTTCATGGTGAGGTAATACCTTATATAAGAAATTCCTGCTAGGTTTAAGTCATTGAACTGCGAATGGCCCGATCGGACCACATGTCGTTCTATACCTAGGCCTGGGCCTAGCACGACCGACCCAACCATAAGCCCCCCTACTCCTCGAGTCTGATCATGGAGAAGGGTCGAAGAAGTACATGAGATTGTGTGACTCGTCTTTATGACAGCTCGTGATAGGCCATATCGATCGGACTTCGACTACTAGTGCACGACAGCTCGTGATAGGCCAGATCGATCGAACTTCGACTATTAGTGCACGACGGCTCGTGATAGGGTCGATCGATCTGATGCAGATGCTTAGTATATGATAGCTTGTGATAAGACCGATCGATCGGATGTAGACGCCGCTGTGCAGTTGTCATGTGCGTCCTTTCAACTGTTGCGCCGCTCTAGGTCTCTAACAACCTTAACCCTAATTTGCCACAGCTCAGATTGTGCCATGCGTCCAACTTTGGCTCGGATTTCACCACGCGTCCATCGTTGGTTGGAGCGCCCGTTCAGTTGGTCTCTATTATAAATGCTCGAAATCGGCACATTTTTCACTTTCTGCGTGTTCGACTCTCTAATCTCTGCTCTCTCTATTCTTCATCTTTTTGCTTGCAGTCATCGGAGTTTTCTTTCCACCGCCGTCCAAATCCCAAACTTCAATCACTAAACTAGGTACGTCCTCTTTCCTCTCTTCACCCTATAAATTTCCTTTTTACAATCATGTCGTCAAACTCCTCCCCTTCTGCATCATCTCCTCGTCGGTCTCCATCGCAAACGCCCGCGGGGTTTAACGAAGAACGGGATGCGGCCCAGAAAGAGCTCCGTCAGGAGCAGGTCTTTGAAAGTGCTTTACAAATAGTCGGGCCGCTTGAAAGAATGGTGGAACCTATGGAGATATCCCCTGACCGAGCAGTGGAATGATATTTCTAACTTGTCCTTTACTGGAGAGGACCAGGAAGTGATCGATCGGATTCAGGCGCTCGGTCGGTATAGTTTCGATA
>JAOTBA010000007.1:15932096-15946041 GCA_025629845.1 Erythroxylum squamatum
GCATGTGCACCTTATGAAATGCATGAGCATGAGATGTGTTATCCCAATTTCTCTTATTGATCTCACATGTACCAAATGTTTAGGGTTCTAATCCTTTGGACGGAACCGGGATGTTACACAAGGCATCACTCCAATTTAGCATATTTTTGTATTTTAAGTTATTTTTTGGAAAACACGAGGCTTTAGTCGCATTTCAAGTCTTACTAGTGCATGTAAGTTTTGTATTTTTTGGGTTATGAGACCAATATTGTATTGTGGCTTGAAATGCCCATTAAAGCTTTGTAAAACTCTTCTTTCGATGATAATGAAATATAATTGTGTTTTAGCTCATGACTTTCCAAGTTTCGCATTTCTTTCTCAAGAGACTAAGATTTGAAGAAGTTTCTTTTGTAAATGTTTGTATTCCATCTTTTAGTTAAGTGGTTAAGGGTTATGGAATTGTATGTGCAAAAATGTTAATGTTCGATAGTTGAGTTTGGGTGTCTGAAATCAAAGGTTTTGTGCCTGTGAAGCCAAACTTTGGCCAAGGCGAATCTTTCTCGAAGGGTATTTCTGTTTGATTTTGGCAACTTTGCCGCGGTGAAGCCAGACTTTCGTTGCAGTGTATTTGTCCCGAGAGGTACTTGGGTTTGATCTAGGGTCTTCACTGCGGCGAAGCCAGCCTTTCACCGTCGCGCATTTGTCTCGAAGGGTCCATTCGCTCAACCTTGAGACTTCGCCGCGGCGAACTTGTCCCGAAAGGTCCTTGGAAATACTTCCATAGTTTCGCCGCGGTGAACCCGCCTTTACTGACGGCAAACTTTTCTTTTCAAATTGAATGTTTTAAACTTTCCTCTTGCATGACCTTCACCCGATCGTCTCAAGTGGTCTCCTTGGGATAAGTAACGAGACTCGGGCCTAACAATAGCAGTTAGAACTCAAATAACAGAGGTTAGGAAAATATATAAATTTGGAAGTTAGTAAGAAACAGAGGTCAATGACGACAAAATCACAGAGGTTTCATTATGAGAAACGATAATAATAACTTAGACTTAGAAAAAAGAAGACAAGAAGTCGATGATAAAAAAAGAGAGGAAGCCAGAGGAGTCACCATAGAAGAAGGTTCTAGAGAAGAAGAAGAAAAAACTGAAGTGAGCTGCTTAATAATTAATAATAACAACATGAATAATAACATGCACATGCAAGTCACGTGAGTTATTTATTAATTGGGTTGATAGGTTTCGAATAAATGTTGATAATTTTGTTGACCAAAATTTATTACTTTGAGATTTTGTAGGCTTTCCAGTCGATTAAGGTTAAGATTTGTGTCAGATTGTAATTAATTAATCAATTAAAATATTATTAATTAGTTAATTAATTAAAACATAATTTATTGATTAATTAATTATAATATATTTAACATATAAAATATAATTAATTAATTATATTAACAACTAAATAATAATAATAATTAATTAAAATAATGCAATTATAGCTAAACTAATAATTAAATAATAATATAACATGTCTATTTATTAATTAACAATAATCGTTCATGTGATATAGCATGATAACAAAAAAAATAAAAATAATATGCACGGTTGTGACTTAACAATTCATAACCGTGCATAGGAGTCACACCTATGACTATTAAGTCACAGGCGTGATTACTCAAGATTCGTAAGTCATGCCTGTGACTATTAAGTCACATGCGTGATTACTTAAGATTAGTATATAATACTTAATAATAATATAATAATAATTAATACGCAATTCACGATCGCGACTTATTAATCACAACCGTGAAGAGCTATATATTTACTTAAAATTAGTATCTAATAATTAATAATAATTAACAATTAATGTCATGACTAAGATTTATACTTAATATTAATATGTACTACTTAATAGTATAGTAATGATAATTAATAATTAATAATGCATGGTTAATACTTAATAATTTATATAAGTCACAAAGGTTGGACAATATAATAATAATAATAATTAATATGCAATTCTATATATATTAGTATATAATACTTAATAATAATTAGCAATTAATAATACACGATTGTCACTAATATATATACTTAATATTATTATATAATATTTAATAATAATTAACAATTAATAATGCACGATTATCACTAATATATATACTTAATATTAGGATATAGTACTTAATATAATAATAATAATAATTAATATGCAATTCACGGTTTTGACATTAATCACAACTGTGAAGAGCTATATATATATATTTAATATTAATATATAATAATAAATAATAATGTACAATTAATAATGCATAGTTATGACTAAGATATATACTAACATTATTATTTGTTATTATCTTGTGTAAAATATATAATAGAGTTGTTTTCCATAGGTTACTACTCAGATGTTATATTTGAATGAAAAATTTCTATAAAAAATGTGTCATTAGAAAAGCTCTCCTGAGTATGACTTAACATGTCACACCTGTGACATTCATATCTATATCGTTTTACTTGCATCAACTTGTTAATAGAGTTGACAACAAATATTACATATGTAGCATTATATCCTATTAATGCTTCATTCATTATTATGATGTTATATAAAATATATGATGGAGTTGTTTTCTATCTTTTTCATCAAATGTTAAGTCACAAAGGTTGGAGAATAATGCCGATGAAAAAGTGTGGTCGTCATCGATCGTGCTTAGTAGATGGTAAGTGCATGAAGCTTAGACAATAATGGGTCATGAAAAAGTCGAGAAAAATATATAATAACATTCAAGGTTGCAATTGTGACTAAATAAGTTACAGCTGTGACAATAATGGATAACGCACAAAATTGGAGCCATCGGATGAAAGGGAGGGAGGCATAGAATGCGTTGTCGTCCATCTCATTTGTCTTTAATATATATATTTAATAATTATTGTCTTTTGAATGTATATTAACTAAAATTTAATTATAATATACATATTTTTTCTAAATAATTTATTTTGAGAAGTTAATATTTTAATATCAAGTGACACATCTGAAAATGATAAAATTAACATCTACAAATTATAATAGATAACCAATTCCGAGCAATCATTCCAAGTTCCCAAAGGAAATATAACTCGTTGTCGTAAGCTGTAACCTTGGCTTAGGCTTAGTAAACATACAGTCCATGGGGCTTATTTTATCAAATTAAATCCATGAGCAGGACTGGCATCGAATTTTGACCGTTCTATTATTATGTCAAGAATATTTGTTCTCAAGACCCTATTCTGAGAGTCTCCTATTAAACCCTTAACCAATCCAAAAGCCTCTGAGAATCAAATCCATGGAAGAAATCGGGAATCAAGATCAGCTCACATTGCCTACCAAGCGCAAACTCGATCCAATTTGTGAAAACAAAGAGTCAGAGGAAGAATTTGAGTGTTTACACTCAATCAAAGCTCAAAAGATTCAATCTTTAACCACCAGCGGCAACAGCGGCCAAGATCATAATCCATCGGAAGTGGCACAGAACGGGAATCAAAGTTTAGCTTGTACCACCAATTCTGGGCTCAATTCTTCGAAACCCCGAGTTAACATCAAAAACGCTGAGATGGAGGCAAATGGACACGAAGAAGAAGGCGAAGACGACGACGAAGAGGAGGAGGTGAATGGAAAAGATGTGACGGTGGATAGGAAGGGGAAGGGGATAATGATTGAAGAACACGATACTGATGACGATGATGAAGAAGACGACGACGAAGATGATGATTCGAGTGATGATGGGAGTGATTTTGATGGTGATGATGGGAGTGAGCTAGAGGATGATCCGCTCGCTGAGGTCGATTTGGATAATATTTTGCCATCGAGGACCCGGCGACGATCAGTCCATCCCGGGGTGTATCTCGCTAATGACTTTCCGAGCAACGGGGAGGATGATGACAGTGATGAGTAATTTGATTCAGGTTAGTTGGTAACCGAATTTAGGATAGTTATTTAGTATTAGCGACTTTTGATTTGGAGGTGGCCTTGAGATTTGCATTTGGGTTTTGTTATACCTTTTCAAAGTAGTACTCCCTTGAATATCTTACTTTTAAGTTACTTGAACTGTAGATGTACTCTGTTTCTCTTTAGTATTGGATATTGCTTTTATAGTACTCATTGAACCAATAAAATATTCTCCGTCAAATTTATATCAGTGTAACTTGAATCAATTTCTATTTCTCTGCGGGATGATGTCTATTCTTAGGAATATAAGTTGTTTGAGAGAAACGAAACTCTTGTTACCATTAACCTTTGGTTGATCTATAGAGTTGACTGCAAAGTGAGTTCTTATTCAAGTTGCAATTTTAATTTTCAAAAATCTTTAACTTAGAAAAGCTTGTATGGCTGCAAAATTCTTATTGCAACAAGTTGTAACCTATTGACGTCTTTTATGTTCAAGTCATTTACTATACCAATATGGTTTGCTTGTCTTATATTATCATTCACACCAATACTGTCACTAGCATTCATATCTTCATTAGCATCAATTTCGTCACAATTATGTATAAGAAAACCCTTATTTTCTCTTAATTTTCACCATTATAATAATTCTACGGAAATCCTGGGGATCCTTGGGATTTCCCTATATGCCAAGGATTGTCATCGTTGGGTCGAGAAAGAGTTTGCACACGGAACATAAAGCATTTACATATATTAGAAGCCAAAAAAAGTTAGAACTGCAAGTTCAACTTTGAGACATAATTTGGTAGGGTACACTCAGGCATCATATCAAAATAGTCAATGAAAAGTAAATTTGGGTGGAGATTTTATTGTTTAGACATCTAATTGTATTATGTTTAACTTAGGGATTAAACTAGGTGTATTCTCATCTTTTCCTTTGTATACTTTATGTTCATTCATCACCAAGGTTGAAAAGACTCGGTTCTATTTTCTTTCCAAAGGTGTGTTAAGCTTAACTTATAAAGGTCATATACTCCTCCAGTTAGGATATCTTATCTGTTTGGCTGCACCTTTTTTAACTTATAAAGGTACTTACGGAAAGAATCATTCAATTCTTTTGTTTATTATTTTCCCCTTCCCTGCCCTTACTCTGTTTGAGCATCACTTTAAATCAGTTTGGTGTTGACTTTCCCTAGAAGGTTTCTTGTTGTGGAACAGAATCCTATAAGCTGTAGTTTAGGAAGTTAGAATTTATAGAAACTAAAATAAAGGAATACATCTAGGAATTATTCATAGAGTTTGTACCAAGAGGTAAGAATCACTCCTAGGGTTTAAACAAACAAAATATTAGTATCACACCATTAAGTTCATAGAAATCAGTTAACAAAATTTAAGAGCGGGTTTCAAGTCTAAGAATCATTTTTAGAAAGAAAGCATCAGACTTGTAGGAAAACTTTCTTTTCTGCCTCTTTTAAAGTGACAGTGCAGTCAGTATTTATGTATTCTTGTCCAATTAATGCTATTAGGAAAGGAATCAGCTATATTTCCCCTAATAGCTATTTAATCCTTAGGTTAAGGAAAAAACACAAAAATAAACTTATCCTAATTCTGCTCTCAGCAACGAAAATTGCCAGCTAAAGGAAATAGACTAAAATGAACTACCTAAAAAGAAAAACTGTCAACTAAGGAAAATAGACTAAAACAAACTATTGGAAAAAAAAAACGATAAGAAAAACCATTGCACTAAGTCCTGCGTCCATCATTCTAAGGTGTGCATGTTTAACGTTAACATCTTTCCCATTGCTTTTGTAATTAAGGTGCGACCTTTTAGTTAGGATTACCTATTATATTACAATGAGAAAATCAACTTTGGCATCACCGTGTTTTTTTAACTTCAAACCTTCTTAATGTTTTCTTCTGAGAGTTTGAACCACAACCTCTTGACCTTTAGGTTGATAGGTAAATTCTTTGTTTACTTGCAATGGTTGCACTGGAGTCCAGGACTCTAGCAAGGGCATGCTAGGTTGAGCTAGAAGTGCACATCAGTCTTAACGTTTGTTTACGTATTGCAGCATGCATGCACTTGTACGAGTTAGGACCTACTGTAGCTTGTGTTCATTGAAATGCCAACCAGCTTGGGCATAGCTACAATTATAGTCGGTTTTTTTTTTTTTTTGGATTGCGATGGTAAGCTTCCTCCAGAATTAGGCCTTGGAAAAATATAGTTCAGGCACATCTCTCGGTGTTTCTGTATGTTATTCTTTTATAAACCAAATTGTACAAGGATATGATATAATTAATCTCAAGTCATTGCCTATAATACACCTAATTTACCTTGGCTTGTACAATGGGTCGGTGCCCTTCTGTTTTACTGCAGAATCGTCATCCACACCGGCTGCAGCCACGTCCTGGCTTGTATGTTTCTGATCCTCTAAAAAAACCAAATTAAACTTTCACATTCTGACTATAATATAATCTGTGAAATTGTGTGTGCAATGGTATCGGTAACAAACTCTGTGTTAGTATATAGTGAAGCTAGATCCTTTTAAGGTTGAATTTTCTCCAAGAAGACCTTATAAATTCAACTGTGGAAAACCTGGGATGTTGATAATGTTTTTTGTACTAAGCTCTTTGATTCTTGGTCAAGTACGTTTAATTTTTCTTTTAGCATCGTGCCTCAATTAACTCACGATTCCTCTATTAATTCAACAAACATTTATTTATTAATACAGTAACCAATTGAATATCATTTGGTGAACATTTTGGACCTATGCAGAAATATTGTGTATAAGTTTCATTACTTGCAGGACGAATAAGTAGAGATGCAGGACTACTTTATCAACTTTAGCCAAAAGAGAAGTATTCGACCGTGGAGTTAACCCTTAAGAGGCTGTAGATGTAGAAGGAGAGAAGCAATATTTTTGCAGGTGAATGCACGAATTACTTGCAAAACAAAACCAAAAAGTCTCAATCTTAGCAATTTGATTTCAACTTTACTTTTACCGGATAGACACAGAAAATTGGGAGAGAACCTATTGAAGAGAGATCAAAGTGTTCATTAAGAAGAAAATTTGTCCATACCGTTAAGAAGTTCCTTATTACTAGCTCACCTCATGCAATAATTAACAATTTTCCCAACGCCTTACAAGTCGACAATTTTATCCAAAAGCACGTAGCACACGAGTAAGAGAACCGCAAAATTTGATGTTGGCTGCAAAAATGAATACCGGTGCAGATAAACTAGTCTCTAGGCATAGGAATCAACTGATTCATCTAAAACTACATAACTCAAATTTTCCAACTTAAATTGTTATCACTTCTGGGGTAAGAACCTTTCAACTAATGACCTGAAATTATCACTGATATGCTGTCTTTAAAGGGTACAGACAACTGCAATCGTGTCTCAGCGCTTTTTCTTGCTTGCTTTTGCAGCACTGGATTTAGACGGGGAAGCAACCAGGTAGACGAAGAGACCTACTATGGAGATCACAGAGATTAGGGACCCATACTTTGCCAACAGCCTCTGCAGTCAGGTAAACAGTAAATATCAGCCAATATAACCAATGCATGTAACATCACTAATGGTACTAATTTCGCAAACAAACATAAAATTTAACAATCCATCAAGGAATACTAACGTTCTTTATTTGTTATTCAGTTTGACAGACCAAGATTATAGCATGGTCACAGATAAAAATGAAGAACTATAAAATAATTGCATCTATTTGGTGACTAGGTTTACAACTGCAAAGATTGAAGAGAAGTGCATGCTTACCTTAGCCTGCAAAAGATTGCCAGACCCAAAGAGATTCCACAGGAAAAACAACAAAAGAAACAAGCTTTAGTCTAGTCCAAAAAGAAGTGTTGGGGGGACAATGACAAGCATAAGGACATGGTAGAACATATGAATAACTTACCCAGTCAAACTTCTTTTCGGGAGGTATTTCTGCGAGGACATCTAGTGGCAGTATGGGTGTGGAAAATGCCTCCTAGAATCAAATAATAGTCAGATGAGAAAGACGTAAATTTAAAATTAGCTGAAGCAGAAAAATGAAGGTATGGTGGCTAAGGTCCATAACCTGTAAAGCAGCCTTTGTGGGGACACGAAAAGTAATTCGTGCGGGGGAGCCTTGGAATGCTCCCTTCACTTTGCCCTCCAATTCAAATGAATGTGACAAGAGACCACCACTGCAAAGAATTAAGTAAAGATTTACAAGGAAAGACAAAAGAATGGATCAGAAGTAAGCAGTTCCTAATAAACAAGTAGCACTCACGCATCAAGTCTTTCCCACGACTGTGAAGTGTTCCCGCTTACTAATTCAAAAAGATCTTGAGGCCAGTAATCATCCACAAGAGTTACATCGTACCCAGTCCTTTAGATATAAATAAAACAACACAAAACACTTTACTGCAAGAAACAATCTCACCCCACACAAAAATGTAAGCAAATTATAAGAACCATAGCCAATAAAAGCAGAGAAATGGTGGAGGGATAGACCTGTTTTTTTATATCAGACATATCGATTCATTTCAAGTTCTATTGTGCCAAAGGTGCAGTTTCTTAAGAGTATATAAGTGGTAATAAATTATAAATATAACTAATGGATGAGAAAAGAATTTACTCAGAGATCTCTTCCATAAGCACTTCACCTAGGAGTTTTTAAGAATCCATTAACATATAGAACCAAATTGATCTATAACTGTTAAAAATAATCCCAAAACAACTTTCTGGATTGCCCTTGTATTTGTAAAAAGTCATAAAGTGCTATTTGATTCTTTATGAAGTATGCACAACTGAATTACTGTACATTGATAAATGACCCTAGATAACGGTCTTACAAGTCAACATCTTATTCTGATAAATAAACAACACAAGCATAAAGATGCATTCCTACAGGAAAAGTCTAGAGCCTTGAGGACTTTGAGGCTTCCATCTCCTACTGCTCTATTTGTTCCTTGTTTTTCTTCCAATGTTTTTTGTGGTGCTCTTTCTCCCCCTTACCAACTTGTCCTTCATATCCGCTCACCTATTTTCTTTCCGTTCATATAGCACTTGGAATTAAAGCACATGCTAGACTATGGCAGTAAACATCATTAACTACAGTTTATCAAGCAATTTCAATTCATGAACCAAACCAAAAACTCTCTTTTAACATCACTCTATATGCCATCTCCTGCTTCAGTTTCTTCCTTAAAAATAAAATTTTAAGGTTGTAAGGGTACTGTTTCGCTACTGTTAAGTCTCGCATTTCTGTTTGGCATGAAACCTTCAATGATCTTAAATTCCCAGACTCTACCCATTTAATCACTGTACTCTAATTTAGCATGTTCATCAATAAAAAATTGATGATAACTGACTTACATCTTCCCCAGAGATTAGTAAATAAAACACGGACAACCTAAACACATCTCTCAAAATTTCTTTAATCAGCTTTTGCTTCTTTACAGAATTACACTATCACAAGTAGAAAAGTTGGATTTTTACAGTTCTAAACTTTTCGACATATTTAACTCCAGTTCTTGACTTCCTAGATACAGAGAAACCGATATCGTTATGAGCTCCTATTTAAAAACATGAAACAAGAAAACTGCGAAAAATCAAATAAAGATCCAATAATAAAATACACAGCAGAAAAAAATAATCAGAAATTATATGATCAAAAAAATTCAGGACATGTAAAAGGAAAAAGTCAACACCGCATAAATTAGAGAAAAATAACAGATCTGATCAAAGAACATAAGTTAAACAAGAGAAGAATTGTGAAACTGACGAAGATCCTTGATTGTAGATATCAATGGAGATGGAGACGCGTTCTACGCCGGATTTGAGCCGGTTAAGAGTGGCCTTCTTGTTGGCGAGAATGAAGGGACCATCGATGGCGGCGAAAGCTGATGACGCCAACAAGAGACCTAATAACACGTAACTTAGGGATTTCATCATCGGATTTCTAATCGGCGGATCTATCTCTGTCAGTTACGTGCGAGGTTTTCGATTTCAGGTGATTTGCTTTGCTTTCAGCCTTCAGGCCTTGGGAAGAGTCTGCTTTAAACTAAAAACCTTGTAGATTCCGGATAACGACGTCGTATCCACGGAGCAAATCATTCTTCTCAATTTCTTTTTAATTGGGATAATGTGCCAAATATTTTAGATCATTTCGTTCTAAAAGTTTTCAATTAATTACTAAAAGTTTTAATTATCAAATAATTAATTCAAAATATTATTTGCGTTAACAACTTTTTGATGACACAAATTTAAGATATTTGGAATCAAACTAAAATAACTGATTAAAAACGTTTAGAATCAAATTGTATCTTTTAAGTTTTTGACTGAAATTGAATTGAATTATATCGTTGAATTTAATTTGGTATGACTTTTGATATTTTGTAATATTTGAATTGGGGATTAAGTTAAATTGTATCAAATTATTCTGAATTGGTTTAGATCAAAAGAATTGATTTTATGTGTTATTATATAATTGATTTTAATATTTAACAAATTTAATTTCATTAATTTTCAAATATTTAAAGTCCAAATTTGTCCATTTGAATATAAGGTAATTATATTTTTAAACTTTGAATTAAAGATATGAATAAATTATATTATCTTGAAGAAAACATTAATTAAATATTTTGAAAAAAGAAAAAGTTAAAGTTAAAATAAAAATAATAAGAAATATTAAGTTAAAATTTCTTATTTGGAACTCATTTCTTTCCAACTATATCACATCTTCCTTTATTAAGAAAGTTGTCACTCATTTGGTGTAACACCTCACTCTCATAGAACACATACTTAACATTCTGAAGAATATTCGAGTACATATCCCATAAGGATGGCATGTTAGAGCGGTCATGTCACTAACTTGATCATAACATCATCATTAAAACATAAATATCACATTATTTAAAAACCTAATTCTTCATTTTCATTTCATAAAACTGAATATACAATGTAGCATTACATACTTCGTCGTTATATATAATATCGAAGAGCTATTAGAGTCTACAAATCTATTATAAAATATGCTACATGCGACATGAATGAGGACCTATACAAAATTCTATCTAAATCCTTTAATCTTAGTTGACCAACCTTTGAGCCATTTCTTCTATCCAAAAGTAGTACTAGATCTTTTCTAAGTTGTCTTAGAAGCTAAGTTCGCTCTCTCGCACCTAAAAAAGTCAACACTGTAATTTTGATGAGTTTTGCGAACTCAGTGAGCTACCCATCGTCGATGGCTCACTTATAACACATAACACCTACAATTCATGTTTCAAGTTCACAACCAATTCATGTCATCATATAATGCACATCTTTCACCAATTTTCAAATAGTACCATATAACACTTGCTTCACTTATTCACCTTTTACATTCATAACAATTCATTCAATTCAATTCAATCATTCATATAATGCATATTAAATTGTATGTGCAATGTTCATGAGACTCACTTTCATTTATTACTTTGTTGTGACCAAGTGCCTTTTTCACTGTCCCGTATCCATTGTGGATATGGGCTCATTAATAACTGTCCCTTATCTGTTGGAGATACAAGGCTCATTATATATAGTGAGCCAGAGGCTCTTACCACATTTTGAGCTTTAAGCTCTTTTTCACTGGCGACTTCGGTCACAACTGCCTTTATGTTATCATGCATTCATGTAGTGAAATGCATCATTTGTATTCAATCATTCACTTGTACTCAATTTTTTTTGCATTCACATTCACCATCGGACCTTGGTCCGGCATTTAACAATTAAGTTGAGTATCACATATTCTGTCAAATTCATATATAATGAGCACTTCCAATATATTATTCATGCATCAAACGCCTCGAACATTCAATGTTTGGAATCAACACATTCACATCACATAATAATTCAATTCAGAATTTAAACAAAACAATAAATCAATATGAGACCATCTAGGTTACTCACAACATATTCCAGATAGCTATTGCCTCGATGCCCCGGCTATGTCTGAATGTTGTCATTCTAATTGCTCTTCTATATCATGCAATACATACACATTTACACATTACTAATTTGCACATTTTCATGAATACTCAATCATATACATATGTGATATGCATAATGCATAATGCATGCTCAATGACAATCCCGGGTATATTTTCTTAATTCAAATCTTATGATCATTCATACTCCATAACTCATACATGTCTAAATTAAACTTAGATTTGCACTTCATTTGTACAAGATTATTCTAAGTTCAACATTCAATCATTTACTAAGATCATTCAAGCATTAAAAGATCACAAAATATTTAATTTATCATTCACCTTTACTGAATACACATCATTCACCTTCTTTGGATCACATTATCTTTCATAGGACCACTTTTATTCTTATAACATCTCCAAAATTTCAGATCTGAACACTTGGTAAGCAACAATCCATTCTTAAATTATATCCTCATTCATCACCCTAAACATAACATATTTAATCCCTTTTTCAAGCATCATTCTAGGTTCAATTCAAGCTTCATTCAAGCCTAAGTGCATCATATGAAAGTACCTTACCATTTGTTGTTTCAAACATCACACAAAAGAAGAACAACTCATGTTGATGGCCTTTCCAGTTTTTTTCTCAAGATAGATTTTTGGGTCAATTTTGCATGGCAATTTTGACATAGAAAATGAGGTATTTAGGCAATACATTCTTCTAAAAAAATGTTCCTATATGTCTTCAGTTTCTAACGAGATCAAGTTCACACAGTTTGGTTCAATATTTTGCAAGCTATATTCAAAATACTACAGACTGTTCTCACACCGCGACAGCACATAGTACTCAATTTCAAGCCAAGTTTCGAAACCTTTAAAGACAGAATTCAAATTCAATTCCTTCGTGAAAATTGTAGCTGTCTATCTATAGTTTAATCTAAAATTAAAATCATCCCATTTGGGTATTTACAGGTCAAGATATGGATAAAATATATATGCATGTTTAGTGGAAACGTTACAGCTAACATATTCCAGCCATTCTCCTTTCAATTTGTCCAGATTTTTGACTCCTATATGTTACATTCAAACCATCTTATGCATAGTTCATCAAATCTACATCATATGCACTTCATTCTCACCTCAATTTCAACACAAAATCATCCATACTATAACTCACAAACTGTTATTTATCATTTACACAAAAACAAAACATGATGTATCCATTTGTTCATCAACGTCCAGCACACTTCAAACACCATTATCACAATCAATCCATCCCTAAATAATCATCATAAATGCTTCTATTAAACAACTCATGAATAACAATAACACGCTAAAATTTAGAACATAAATCTCTTTATGTTTACACCCACGTTAAAGCATATATGAAGCTCGATGATCATGGTCATCAAATCTCAAATCATTCATCATATTTAATTCATTTCCAACTACCCATGAAGATCAAAGTATAACTTACTTGATAAAACTCCAAACTCTTCAAAATCACGTGAACCCCAGCTTTCCATGGCTCACACGACCATCAACATGGAGGTGGGTAGTTTTTTTTTTTTTGACAAATGAAGAAGACAATCAAAATGAGAGTAACAAGTGAAAAAAATGAGGACAAGGTTTAACGTTGATAGAGGTGGGTAAGTGTCGTGGAAGTGAAGAAGATGAAGAAGATCACGAAGAGAAGAAGAAAGCAAGAAACAAAACAATTAAAATGGTCTTTCAATGTTAAAAGAATCGTGGGTGAGTGTGGCAAGGTAAGTGACACTTGTCACCTTCCTATGGTTCCCTTTAATATCTAATCTATTTATCTCCTATTTCTACTCCAATTGTTTCTCAAATTTCTATGATATTTGCCATTAAATCCTAATATCCCACATCAATATTTCTACTGTCATTCATCACTTATTTCTATTACCATAAATCAATTGTCCTGCCACTTGTCATTTTTCCTAGTCCAAAATTCCTCAAAATTTCCTAAATTTTACCAAAAATTCTAGATCAATAATTATACTCACCAAATCAATTTTCAAGACAAAATATTCACTATTCACATCATAATCATTTAAAAATCATTTATATC
>JAOTBA010000007.1:15978827-15994836 GCA_025629845.1 Erythroxylum squamatum
TCTTGATAACTGCTTCTTGATTCTTCAAAGAAACGGTTATTCAGTTTGAGTTCTGTAACTAACTCAGACTGATGCTTCCGTCTGCTTCTGCTTCCGTCTGCTTTTGTTTAGCTTCCGTCTGCTTTTGCATTTCGTCTGCTTTTGCTTAGCTTTCGTCTGCTTTTGAATTTCCGTCTGCTTTTGCTTAGCTTCCGTCTGCTTTTGAATTTCCGTCTGCTTTTGCTTAGCTTCCGTCTGCTTTTGTTTGGCTTTCATCTTCTTTTGTTCTTTCGTCTGCTTTTGCTTAGCTTTCATCTGCTTTTGAATTTCCGTCTGCTTTTGCTTAGCTTCCGTTTGCTTTTGAATTTCCGTCTGCTTTTGCTTAGCTTCCGTCTTCTTTTGTATTTCATCTGCTTTTGCATTTCGTCTGCTTTTCGTATATCATCAAAATTATTAAAACGTAAAAGTCATTTTAACTTAACATTAATTTCCACTATGATATGTAGGTTAATTACATAGAATTCTACTATTGCTTGGACCATTTTCACTTAAATTCTTAATTTCTAAAAGCTATTATTTAACTCTTAAAGTTTTAATTTTGTTTCACCTTTACCCTTTGTCATCATTCTCCACTAGAAAACCTAACAAAGAATGGAAATGATATCATTTGAATTCATTAGGTATTATATTGCACAAAATCTGTTATGGTTATGCAACATAAAACGTGATATCTTATATGATTACTAAACTACACGACATTGTAAGGAGAAGAAGGCGGTACTTATCAACAACACATTTTCGGCAAGACTAAATAATATCATATATCACATTACACAATCATGATAGATGTTATGCCATATAACACTAAAGCGATCCACATAATGTCATTTTCTTATTCTTCATTAGATTTTCTAATGAGGAACGGCACCATAGGTATAAGCGAAATAAAAATAAAACTTTGAAGGGATAAATGATACTTTTAAAAATTTAAGAACTAAAGTAAGAAAGGTCCAAATTATAGCAGGATTGATATAATTAACTCATACGATATTTTTTTGCATAATTTAGGCACATCTTTGAGTTAGAAGTCAATTCTTCCAAAGTATTTTAGTATCCCACTAAAAATAGATAAATCAAAATTGAAATATCTAAATAAGTAAGAATAAATACATTCACTATGTTAACTTTAACCTAAGTAAAAGGTTGAAGTTATTGAACGATGCTAGTAGCCATTTGAAATAGTGACATAACTAAATAATTGAGAGCATGCATGATAAGGCGTTGCTTTCATATCAAAAGAGTATATCACTTTTCAAACAAGCCCCTAAATGATCCTTCATTAATTAAAAGCTTGGTGTTTCAATTTTTTACTAATTTAAGTTATTTAAATATTTAAAATTTTAAACATCTTGCTTATGTATGTCTATTTTATGCATTAGGTTGAGTTTTATAGATTAAATTGATGTTTAAAGGATTGCTGGGTCAAACTAAATTGATTTATGACTAAATGCAAGTCTCTATATACCTAATTAATTGAAAAACATTGCAATTGAATGAATGATGGATACTCTTGATTGCTGCAACTAATTTGTTAAATTCTTCCTTATAATTGCTACACATTTAAGTTAAAAGTGATGGAATTGATTTGCTTGGTGACAAGCAAAAGTTTAAGTACGGGGATATTACATACTTATAAAAAATGCACATTTTTTCTTAAATATTTTACTTGACCTTAATAGTAAATTATCTTGTTTTACTTGGTTTTAATATTTTTCAATCAATTGACGAAATTGAACCTTAGGATGATATTATTTAAGAATTAAAGATAATTACATGTAAAAATATGAAGAAATTCACAATTATTAAAGGAAGATGGTCTAATTGGCACTCATATGTAAGCCTATGCTCTCGAAAGATCAATTGCAACAAGTGACACAACCTAAACTATGACAATTCAGGGGATTGTGTCTAATTAAAATAACCCTGACAATTTAATAAAGAACACCAACCCTTAACACACCATTTTCGTAGAAACTTAAGATCTAATTATTTTTAAATATTCAAACTCCATTTTCTAGATTTAAAGCTACAAAAAAAACAATAATCCAAAAAAATTAGGTTATGTTTATTCCAAAGGAAGAACCTAAAGCATTTAAAAAATTGTAAGTACCTAAGATCCTAAACGTATAAATGATATTTATATAGTTAAGCAATCCTCATCATATAAAAAGTTAAGCCCATTATGAATATAAATTAGCTAAAACGAATAGCTTAAATTAATAGAGATAGAAACTTAATACTTTTAAGTCATCTAATAGAGACATAAAAACTCAAGGATTGAAATAAATAAACATCAGCAGAAAAGGAATAATTCTTTTCATTTTCATAATCTAATGGAAAGAATAAGATTGAATTTGATTAAAAGCAAAATAAAGATCATGAAAGATTAAAACAATCTAACAGAAAAGTGTTGATAATACCCATATATAAGTGTCCCATATTGGAAAAAGAGGAGAAAGAAGGCTAACATATAAGCCTAGTGGGCTACTCCACCTATTGCCAATTGGTTCTAGAATGGAACCTCTCTTGGGCTTGTGTGTGCTCTAACTTTCCTTCTCTTGTGGGCTTATAGGCCCATTGCAAAATTTCACATGGTATCAGAGCAGGTTTGGTCCAGATTATTAATTTCCCAGTTGTCCGTCTAGATGTCTAGTTCTAGCGGCCTGGTCCGGTTACCACTGTGTTTATTTCAAGAGACAACTGAATGTTCAGTCCTAGTTGCACGTGAGGGGAGTGTTGATAATACCCACATGTGATTGTCCCATATTGGAAAAAGAGGGAAAAAAAGACTAACATATAAGCCTAGTGGGCTACTCCATCTATTGCCAATTGGTTTCATAATGAAACCTCACTTAGGCTTATATGTGGTCTAACTTTCCTTCTCATGTGGGCCCATAGGCCCATTGTAAAATTTCACAAAAAGAAAGGAAGATATGTCTGGTTATGCCCATAGTGTTGTAAACTGTTTATTTTACACTTTAAGTACTATCAATTATGGTCCTTTGCTCTCCATGCTTCCAATCAATAACTATGATAAGGAGAAGATTAAAAAAGAAATAAATAAAGCTCCTTAGTAAGCAAAGTAAAAGGGTCATGCGTAAAATTAAGAAGAAGCAGAAAGTGCATTCGATCAATTACCAAAGGGTTAACAGTGCGATGAGAACTTTTCAAATGAACAATGTAGGGTAATGGTTAAAGAAATAGTCTTAGAGAGAAAACAAGATAGCTCAATTGGGACTGAGTGCTAGGGTGAAGATTTTCCTTTCCTATTTAGGAAAAAAAAAGGTTTATATACAAGAAGATGGACAACTATGATAGGATCCTAAAAATAGATGGCTATAGAGCTTGTTTTGCAATATAGCTAAATGCAACATTTCAGATGAAAAACCCGGTTCTAGTGTAATGATTTAACATCAATGCCAAAGAAAATCATTAAGGGCCAGCATTGGTGGTAAATTTTGGATATAGACACCAGCTAGGTAATGTAAACGATTGTTAAAGCAATGACCTGAGGATACTTTTTGACACTCATGTGGCTTAGGCCGACCATTTTATTCCTTTAGAGATTATTAATATATTCTTAATTAAAAATATTTATGATAAAATGGTATATAATAGAGGAAGAACACGTGAGTTCTTATGTTATTATGTCTCCTATTGTTATTATGTCTCCTTCTTTTTCAACCTCCTGTAACCTTTACAATTGTTTTAATTCTTAACACTAGTCTCCTTATGCAACATTTACAACTCTTTTAATTATTAATATTGGTCTCCTACCCTATTTAGGTCTTCTTTTTCAAACTTCTGCAAGCTCTACAATTCTTTTTAATTCTTAACACTAGCCTCCTACTATTTTTGGGTCTACTTGTTCTTCAAAATCATGCAACCTCGACAACTCCTTTTTCTTATTGATATTGACTTATGAAGGTTAGTTCTAGGATAACTCGAATCTCATAGTATGTTAGTTTGATTGATATGGCATGATTTAGAGTGTGGATGGACAAGTTGAGGTTCATAAAGGATGAATGTTTATAAGATTGATAATTTAGATTATGGTTTGCTTGAAGACAAACAAAAGCTTAAGTATAAGGATGTTTGATAAATGCTTATTTGACTATAATTATATACACATATTTAATATGTTTTGCTTTTTATTTAATAGTTTTATAGTATATTTGTACTTGATTTGCTTCAAATGCATTTGTAGATGATAACTGCCTTCTTGGACCAAAAGGAGAAGAATTCAAATAAAATTGTGGCAAAGAACGAAGATTTGAAACAACTTGGACCTACAAAATCATATACAATGACTATATAAGTCTTTATAAACGTATGGAGATTTGAAGAATATTGTTTTTGGTTTAGTGGAGCTTCACATCTGTGTATGTTGATATACATGGTGTGTATGTTGCCATGTAAGTCTCTATGCTTGTGTAAAATTGTGAATTAAGGTGTTTTTGGAGATACATAATCACCTACACGATCGTGTGTATTGATCGTGTCTATCCTAAAATCATAGTTTTTACAATAAAAGGACGTGAATGAAGGAAAAACAGGAGGAGGCAAATTTTAGGGAAACATAAAGGGGCGATAGCTCTGATCAGAGGATGAGAAATAAACGAAGAATATACCATAAGATCTGATAGATAACAGCATTCAATCTAACTTTCAAGAAGATCCTATAGAAGAAAAAGGGAGATTTAGAATTATGATTTCTTTGTTTTCTAGTTATTCTTCAGCATATTTGTCTGTAGTTTTGTTTTGTATGAATAGGAACTAAACTTATTTAGTGCCTAGACGTGATGAACTCTAAGTTATGATAATAATATGATTTGATCTTTTATTTAATGCAATTTTATTAATTGATTTATTAAGATTCAATTATGCGTTACATTCTTGTTTTAATATGTCTATAATATTAATTCATAATTTGATTTCATATGGTTGAGACTGAGAAATCCTTTTGTGTGAATAGATCTACCACAATTGGAAGGAGTTTCTATCAAGCCTAGAGATAGGTCAACATAAATTTTCTAGATTAGGGCCAAACCTAATAGTGAAATTCGCGAATTAATAATGCAATCCTAGGAGTTTTATGTAGAAAGAGATTTACATTAATCAACTGAGGGATTAGTTGGTAATAGTCTTGAAAATGATATTAACATAAGATAGGAATTTCCATATTTCAATAATTAATAATATAATTGCATGATAAATGGTTAATGTTTAAGAATTCTTAGGGGATTTATCAACTATGTTCTATTTATTCGATATCGACTTTTCCAAGTATTTTCCTTTGCGAAATTCAGTATTGTTTCAATCTTACTTTAATTTATTTAGTTTAATTTTTAATTAAATTTACAATATGATTCAATGGTTAGATAAAAGGAAAAGGGTAAATACTAGTATTTACAATCCTCATGAGATTTACATATACTTGCTTGTGCTAGCTTTATCTACGCCATGTGGTTTAACATTGATAAATTCTTATAAGCTTAAGAAATAAATCAATCAGCCACTTTTGGGAGGAATTTTTCATGTTACAACAAGCACAACTGATACATGTTATTGATATAGAACACAGCCTATAATCCCCAAGGAATGGTCAAAAAATTGTAAATCGTTGCTTAGAGATTTATCTCTACTATTTTATGAGACAAAGATAAAAGAATAGTCTAAATGGCTAGCTTGGGCGAAGTATTGGTACAATGTTTCTTACCACATTGCTTTTAAATGCACTCCTTTCTATGCAATATATGGAAGAGATGCACCTTCTATATTCAAGTATGATTACTCATCTTCTACATCTACATTTGATTTAGAGAAAATGTTAGATGAAAGGGATACCATCCTAGATGAGTTGAAATATTAGTTGTTGCTTGCTCCAAACTACATAAAAAAGAGGTGGCTACCTTTAAGTGGTTGGAAGTGGAGTTCCAGGGTAGGGCAACTCTGGCCATATAGACAAAAATCCTTAGTTAAAAGTATAAATGAGAAACTTTCGCTTCACTTCTTTAGGGCTTAAGAGATTGTTTAGAAGATGGGGGATGTTAGAGAGTAAATGGCGAAAATGGTTTTATTATACATAGAAGCAAGGATTACAGGACAAAGGACAAAGGACTGTAAGTACTCAACGTATCTTGCCCAACTATTCAAGCTTTTACAAAATAATTCTCTAAAACTAGTTCCTAGTTCTTTTTATATCTTATTCTCCATCATTATTACATTGTATCCAGATCCCGAAGTTAAGCAATTGACTTCCCCTTATTCCTCCTTGAATACGTAAGAAGTGGTCTATCCAGTGAACCAAAATTGTTGACTGATTTTGTTTCCTTATTAGTAGTTTCCATAACAGGGAAGGTGGCTTGTCAGTTGGAATTACATACAACAATAGCTATTCACCTTGTCTTCCATATATCCTAGTTAAAAAAGGCTATTGAGGGCTCCACGACCTACTAGAGATAATCAAATGGAAGCATGTTCCAGATTTTGAGTCTATACGGGAACTAGTGAGTTTGATCCATAAACAATTATCTAATTTCCACCTTAATACTATTCTATTTAAACTAATTCTTGATTTCTTCCTTTTCCAAATATCATCTGAATTCTTTAAATATAAACTCAACTCCATTGTCCATCGCAAGGATCTTGATTGAATATTCATTCTGCTTTTCCATAAAGACATTGAGTTTTCAGATTTTCGTCAAAACTTTTGAATTTTATTTCAAAAATAAACCCAGCAATAAGCAGTAGGAAATACATGTTCTCACATAAAGACTTTAATGAACTAAGGGTTTTATAACACTTAAGTGTTAATCTAGTTTATTTTTCAAACTAGCAATCTTCGCATATAACAATAATTTCAATAAGAAGTAGTAGGCCGCCATAAGAAAATCTCTTGCCATTCATATTGTAAGGTTAAAATGGACAAATCTCTTATGCCATAAAACTTAATTGCCTTTAGAATTATTGTAAGCATGCTTTTCACATTGTTTCTACTTCTTCACTAATAATTTTAACAGACATTGTTTCATAATAAAAAGGATTAAAGATAGTACATATCTGGTCCTTAAGTTTTACTGAATATCACTTGTCTAGCATTTGACCCAAACGTAGTAGATTTTGTAAAAATCCAGGAATAAATAACACATCATTTATGATATTTTTTTTAATTTACATATAATTACAGTTCTATTTTCTTTCACACCCAGGCATACACTTTTGCCTATTTATACTCTCAATGTATAGATTTTGTCAAGATATTTGAATACCATATCATTATTGGATATGCTATGGGAATAAGTCATTATCTGTAAGTGAAGTTCGTATGTCAAGAGTATCGATTAAATTTGCAATTGTGGTGAAATCTCCTCTTCCACTATTGTTTGCTTCTTTTGCTCTTTTTCTTTATTTTCACACTTCTTCAATGTATTCTGACAGAGTATAAGGCCTGCATTTGACATTTAAGTCTCAACCAATAGTAAATTTCAGGATGACTCCTCTTATAATGTGAATAAGGCCTAAGCAAGCCTTTATTTCTAGCACTTACTGAATGTCCTTTTTTTCTTTACCTTTTTCCTCACCAAATTGTTTCTTCACTCCATTGGCTTTTACTTCTGCATCCTTATTTTTTTATTAAAAATCTTTGATCAAATGCACATTCTTATCTCAATACCTTTGACAGTATTTTGCAATTCTGTTAAAATGCTTGAAAGACTTGCTTACAAATGAAATTTTAAGTTCTAGAAAATTCGTAAGAACTTTATCGACCACTCTAGAATCAGTAATATCCTCCGCTAATGACTTGATTTGGTTTACAATCTTCATGAGTTTGTCTCAGTATCATTGCTCCTTTTTTTGGGGAATTAGGTGGGTCAGTATCATTGTTTCACATAACTTTACACTACTTTTAGAGATTGAGATGGATTTATTTAATTTTGTCACTACCTTAAACCTCTTCCTTTATCATCTTCCATGCCTCACCTCCATCACTGCAACTAATAATTCTTAAGATAATTGCATTAAAAAGGAAGAAAGTGATTGAGAGGATCTTGCATTATTTTTTCTTTTTAGTATTGACATAAGCTGGCTAGTGAGAGAGAGACCATCTCCCGTGGGAGTGATTGTCTACATTCGTCCTTGGCAATCGCGTTGAAATAAGAACCTTTAGAATCATTTGAAGGTCGCAATCAATCTAGCTCTAACAAAAGTAATAGATTAAAAACTTAAGCGTAGTACTACTTAGATAGACTTTGAGTTACTAGTTTTTTAAATATTTTATTAGAAGTATGAGATAGACTTATTATTATTTGTTCTCAATGTCTATTTATGATCTACAGTCAATCGGTTGGTAGTAGTATAGTAACATAATTATTTAAAAATAGTATTTATCTTATACATATGTATTGGCTTCTTCATAGGTAAAAGACCAGCCTTCCTAGTAGTTCAACGAGCTTTGAATAAATCTTGGACTGAGTTTGGGTTGAAAGAAATTATGATTACTAGTTTCAATAACTTTCTGTTTAAGTTTGATTCTGAAATAAGAGTGATGCTGGTTCTGGAAAAGGGACCTTGGCACATTCAAGGTAAACCCCTATTTTTGAAGAAATGGAGTTTGAATGGAGGAGAACAGGAGGTTGTGCGGAAAGCTCTAGTGTGGCAAAATTTTATAATATTCCTATTGAGTACTGGATCACTGAAGGACTGGGTCATATTGCGAGTGCGGTTGGGCACCCACTCCTAATGGATTCTCCAACTGCTCGGATGGCCCGGATAATGTATGCTAGGATGTGTGTTGAAATGGACCTTAAAACTCATTGGCTTACTTCTTGTCAACTAGCAACGTATACTAAGGATGGGGAGCAATCTTTTAAAGAAGTTACAATCGAATATGAATGGAAACCTGAGCTGGTCACCCAGAAAAAATAATGGGCACCGACAGGGAGGGTTTTTAAAACTGGCGATTACTATGAATTAAGCAAGGGACAAGAGGCACAACCAATTACTCAAGAGTCGCAAGGTGAGGAGTTACCATCTGCAAGCCAACCTAACCAGAAGGACAGGGAGGCCGTTGACTCCCCAGGCAAGGGCTAAGGCCCATTGTTGATGGAACATATAGTTGGAATGAATAAGTTGATGGAACAGTTTTCCAATACTGCTGGCAATTCAAATCTCCATAGTCTGACAAAGCTCAACCACGAAGCTCCAACTGGAAACCTTGAGTTTCCACAGGGGAATGCCATAATTCACATAGGTACAAACTCTTTCTCTCCTTTATCTGAATTGATTCCCGACAGTCCTAGACTTGAAGGGGGCTGAGGGGGAATTTACTTTGCGAAAAGGTCGAAAACCTAGGAAAAAGCACAAATAGGTAAGGTTCTCTTTTGGAATAAATGGGTTTAGTTTTTTGGAATATTCGAGGGCTTAATAACCCCAGAAAACATTTAGTTATACACGCTTGGCTCAAGAGATTATCTGTGACTTTTGTGTGCTTACTAGAATCGAGGATTAGGTCCCCCTCCTTTTTGAATACTGTTTTCTTCTCATTGTTCCCTAGGTGGCCTTTTTATAGCAATATAGACAGTGCCTCAAATGCCAAAATAATGCTAGCATGGGGCCTGAATACTTACCATTGTCAAATACTGAGATCTACTAATCAGTTAGTGCATGTCGAGTTGTCTCTTACGAACTCATCCCTTCCGCTCCTTGTAACTTGTGTCTGTGGGTCCAATAACCTTAACCACAGGAAAAATCTCTAGAATGACTTGTCTACCCTTAGACCTCACCTTTCATACACACCTTGGTTAATTGCGGGTGACTTTAAATGCCATCCTTTACCCATATGAGGTAGAACCTATTAGTCAATTATCTCTCCAAAGTATGAGTGACATTCGTCATTGGATTGATGGTAATGCTAGTATGACCTCAATTCCAGCGGTCCTTGTTTTACTTGGACCAACAAACAAAGTGGGGAAAATTTTGTGGCTAGGAAGCTAGATAGGACCCTCATCAATTCTGTTTGGAGTTCAACTTTCCCTAGAGCTTATAGCGTCATTCACTATCCAAACATATCTGATCACTCCCCATTAGAGCTCAAGTTTGGTAACCCCATCCAGAGAAGAGCTTCTCCTTTTAGGTTCTCCAACTTTCTTACTTCTCAACCAAATTTTCTTCAACTAGTGGAGGAAGCCTGGTCTTCGCACATTCGAGGGTCCCCTATGTTTTGTGTAGTGTCTAAACTCAAGTTGGTTAAACAAGCTCTCAAAGCTTTTAATTCAAGATAAGGGGGTGATGTTCATGAGAAAGTTAGGATCTGTCAGGATACCCTTAATATCATTCAAGATAAACTGAGGCTTTTACCTAAGTCGAATGAGTTACTTGGCTAAGAATCCGAAGCCATCCATGCCCTTATAGGTGCCTTAGATGACCAAGAGTCTTTTTTAAAATAAGTCTCCAGGATCAAGTGGTTAAAGGAAGGGGATAGGAACACTAGGTTTTTCCACAACTCCTTAATTGCTAACAGAAACCGAAACACTATCAATTCTCTAGAAATGGGTAATGGGAGGAGGATAGTAGATCATGAAAAGATCCAAAAACGATTCGTTGAATTCTTTCAATATTCAATTGGAAGTCGAAAATCCCTTCCGGCTTCGAACGACTTTGTGGAACCTCTTTTTCCTCAAGGCTTATCTAAAAGTCTTTGTAACTCCCTTATCGCTAATGTTTCAGCTCAAGAGATTAGAGAGGTTTTTAACTCTTTCAATCCAAATAAGGCGTCTGGACCGGATGGTTTCAATGGTTTTTTCTTTAAACACACTTGGCACATTCTTGGGGGGGACATTACTAGGGCTATCCAAGATTTTTTTCAGCATGGTAAACTCCTTAAAGAGCTTAAGTCTACCTTTATCACGCTTATCCTTAAAAAAGCTTACCCTTCCACAGTGGTAGATTATAGGCCTATCTCGTGTTGTAACATGCTGTACAAAGTGATTGCTAAGATCATCACGAATAGGCTTCGAGAAATTCTTCCTCACATTATTAGTCCTAACCAAAGTGCATTCATTAAGGGTAGGAGAATTGTGGATAACATCTTGTTAGCCCAAGAAATTTTCAAAAATTACCACCTTTCTAATGGTCAAAAGAGATGTACCTTTAAAATTGATCACCAGAAAGCTTATGATTCCATCCATTGGGATTTTCTCATCAATTCCTTAGCAGCTATAGGCCTTCCTTCGAAGTTGATAGCTTGGATCCAAGAGTGCATTTCCTCCCCTTCATATGACATTTTGATCAATGGATCACCCTCCAAATTCTTCAAAGGAAAATATGGGCTTAGACAAAGAAACCCTTTATCCCCTTACCTCTTCATTATTTGTATGGAAGTTTTTTTCCAGAAGCTTAAATGACTATATAGCTAAAAATCCGTCCTTTAAAAACCACTAGAGATGCAAAGACCTTAAACTCACCCATCTCCTATTTGCAGATGACCTACTATTGTTTTATCATGCTGACATCGATTCCATTCTAGTTTTGCTCAATTACCTAACCTCCTTCTCTCAATTTTTAGGATTGGATATGAATCGTTCTAAAAGTCAGTTTTTTCTTTCCCATGACATGACTCACTTGGCAAACCAACTGGCCCAACTGTCTGGGCTTAGGCAAGGTCCCCTACCCATAAAGTATCTAGGTGTTCCCCTCATTACAGGTAGGCTTTCGAGGAGAGATTGTTTACCCTTATTGGATAAGATTGATGCGAGAGTAAACAAATGGACCCATAAAAGCCTTTCTTATACGGGTAGACTTCAACTAGTGAGCTCTGTGCTTTCTTCATTCCAAGTGTATTAGGCCTCTCACTTTATGCTCCCGTCTTTTGTCCTCAAGGAACTAGAAGCAAAACTCAGGAATTTTCTATGGGCTGGGCGGGTGGATAGTCACCATCAATCCAAAGTTAAATGGAGTGACCTTAGAAAATCCAAAAAGGAGGGGGAGTTAGGGATTAAACATTTGCCAACCTGGAACCTTGTGTTGTTAAGGAAGAGGATTTGGTTACTTTTCTATGATAGAGAGGCCATGTGGGTTAGATGGGTGCATACAATTATTTTGAGACGGAAAAACTTTTGGAGTGCACACCCTACTAATAATAGTTCATGGAGTTGGAGGAAAATTTTAAGTGTACGGGACAAATTAGGGGATCAATTCAAATTTAGGATAGGAAATGGGCAGTCCACTCTCTTATGGCAGGATCCTTAGCATCCAAGGGGAATCTTAAGGAACTTCTTATCTCCTAAAGCGATAAATGGGTCGGGCTTACCTATGACAGCCAAGGTTTCTGATATAATCACTAATAATGTGTGGAGGTGGCAGGATTTTCCTATGGAACTCATTGCTGATTTTGAACCCGTTCAATATCAATCGACTAGTTCTCCGAATTACTTGGAATGGCTCCCTAGCTCGTCAAAGACTTACACCAATGGTTCAGCTTACAAACTCATGAGACCCTCAACCCAACATGTACCTTGGTATAACCTAGTTTGGTTCAAAAATAACAGCCCACGGTGTTCATTCATTCTTTGGCTAGCATTCCTAAAAAAACTCCAAACAAGGGATAAACTTCACTTTCTATATACGCCCAACCACTGCTCCCTGTTTATGTCGAACATGGAATCCAATGAGCATTTGTTTTTTAACTGTCCTTTCTCTAAGTCTGTATGGGACCATTGCCTCACCCGTTTCCAAATCCCCATCCCCAACCCTTCAAGCCTTCCTTCTATCCTTACTTGGTTCCACCAAACAGCTCCACTGTTCCCCTTTTTCCCTATCCTTCTTTCCACAACGGTTTACCACATTTGGACTGAAAGGAATTCAAGAACCTTCAAGAATGTAGCCATGGAGGTAGAGCCCTTATAAGCCAGGATAATCTTCCAAGTTCTAGAGCATCTCAGCGTACACACATTGAGACTGCAGATTCCTATTCAACTAGGCGGTCTCACTTCCCCATGGTTGAGCCCTCTTGGATGGCCACACTTTCAAGGGCATCGACGACGTTCCAAATGCAATTCGGATTTCATGGAGATTTGCTTGGCAATGGTTTATGCACTGTAAACCGTTGCCTATGGCAGCGACTGTGGGCATTAACTGAGACAATGAATACAGATTAGTAGGATTTGATGCTGTCGTGATTGTCTATGGGATTGGTCTGTGGTTTAGCTAGTGTATTTTAGGTATATGCTGATATAATGCAGTAGCTGTTAGTGTTTTATTGCTTGGTGTATAACTGGGCATTTGTGGTATTTGGTTTGAGCTTGATCTTGTCACTTTCTATTCTGGAAGAATATAGGTTAAGTCCTTATTAGGGGCAATTGCTGGAAGGGCAGTTAGATGAATGCCTTTTCGTTTTTGCGTGTTTTGAGATTACCTTTGGTAGCTCTTGCTTTTACATAACGTTTTATTCTTTATAAAGTTCTGATTTACCAAAAAAAAAGAAATTGTTAAATAATGCATAATTATATGATTGTTAAAGTTGATTTGTTGTTGTTAAAAATTAGTTAACCTTTAACTCTATGGCCTTATTTCCTTCTTCATATATTGTGTAAAATATCGAATTCAAATTATTATATTTGTAAAGAATTCGATAAACATTGAATTTTAGGTAACAATATGGACCAAAAGAGACAGTGTGAGGTTATGCGGCCGAGGTTTAGAGGCATGTTCGGAGCAACTAACTGTGAAGGTGGATCGTCTTCATCTACAGCTCGAACTAACTCACCTGCTCCCCCTCCAGGGCTGACAATTGTAGATGACGCGTCACCTACTACTTCTCAGGCTACACGATCCCCTTCCCCAACTCATATATCATCCAATACCTCTTTATCAGATGGAGGAGAGGTCCGCCACCTTGGAGTTGTGGGACCTGATGGAAGAAATTATGTAACAGTTGTCAATGAACAGTAAGTGAAATCACATTAACCACTATTTACTTTTGATTAAGTCTTAGGTTTATTAGTTTTTTTCCAGTATCAAATCACTTCTTATATTAGGTTGGTACCGTCTGGACCGAGTTCCAAAAGTATGACTTCCACATTTAAGCAAAGGATTGATCCTGAGGGTTATGTGCGGAATAAAATATCTGAGGCTACAAAGTAATTTTACTTTCATGAGTTTGGGGTACAATATATATTTATTTTCTTTTTATATTGATTTATATACACTAAATAGATAAATATTATTACATTATATACAGTAGTATAATTTTTTCTTCTTATTTCAGAAAGAATTTTTCTGGGATTCTTGTTTCGACGCTAGCATGTATAAAGTATGGGAGAAGCGAGCTCATACACGTTATCGTGACTTCATTGGTGCGATACACAAGGCTGATACATGACCATGTTATATTTCGGAGGAAATTTGGAGTCATTGGCAGGGGTATTGGGCATCACCTGAGGGCTGAGGCAAGTTCATCTCAGGGCATAACTCCGCCAACAGACGTAGAGGCCCGGGAGGAGAGAGTCTTCCCGTACATACAGGAGGATCAATAACCCACCACGAGTATGCACAACGACTTGTAAGTATCTCAACTTGACACTTATTTTGTAAATATTTTTCTTTATTGTATTATAAATAATGATAATGGTATAAATATCTGGTGCCATATATGACTATGTTGAGTTATTTTCTTTGTTGAACAGGGGGTAAATATCATAAAAATAGAGGAAATTCTACCGAAATTTTTATAAATTATAGTTCATATCCAACAATTTAGGTTATATATGTAGGAAAAGTCATTGGGCATCAAGTCTACACCTATTCAGCTGCTTTTGCACACTCACACGAAGAACCATGACGGTGTGACATTCATCAACAACCAAAGTAGAGAACTGAATGTATGTGAAATTAATGCATTATTATAATTTCTTAATAATAATCCCTTACTAATGTAAACATTGCTTCCTAATAGGACCAATACATCAAACCATTCAGCAACAGTCTGAGGAGGAACAACCTGTAGATGACACTCAGACGTATCTTGATGCTATGGGTGGTAGCGACCATCGTGGAAGGATATTCAGGCTAGGTTCATATGCGAACACATGTTATTCACAATCTTCCATCTCCAGTACAGTAGCGTCTGCTAGGCCAACACGCAACAATGAAGTCCCCGAGCTTCGGTGTTGGACCCCAATTTTTTTTTAGTTATTTGTTTATTTATTTTGTTTTATTTTATTTTCTTAGAATGGAGTCCATGATCTTTCTAGCATAAGGAGAATTTAGAAGTATTAAATGGAGAAATTTAGAGTGTACTATATTGTAAGTTAAATTGAAGAAGTAAGAATGCATAAGGGGCAATCTTGGTAGATCACTTAAGTCTAAAAGGTATAAGGCAATAAAGGAAGGGTAGAATGGGAAAAGGAAAATTGTAGATTTGCATTTGAAGAAGCAAACACGTGAATGGCAGAAAAAGAAGAGAGAAAATAAAAAAGAGAAGAAGAGAAGGAGAGAAAAGAAGGAAAAAAATTAGGGTTTTTTGTAGTGCCCCCTTACCGTAGGGTACACACCGGGACGCCGCAGATCATTCCGGTACATATCCTATGACAAGAAAGAACTACGAACAAACACCACTATACTCTACATGGCATCATAATAATAGAACATTAATATAAAATCACAAACTTTTTAAAGCCAAATCTTTTTCCATTTCATTACATCGAAATCAGTAATTTACACAACTGTCAGTTTTTCATTGTCTGTACAGCAACCCAACAAACCTACTACAATATGCACTAAAACAAGGACAACACATCAGTCCTAACTAGGTCATCCCACAAATGTCAAAAATCTCAGCTGACCGACCTGTGAGCCATAACTTCTCTTGCCAACTCGATCTATACGGCAGGAAGAGTCCCTCTGGAGCTAGGAGTCTACTCTCGGTCCTGAAAAATATATTGCAATTTTGGGTGAGTTTGCGAACTCAGTG